>OZ038393.1:25465409-25723807 GCA_964036045.1 Eutreptiella sp. 'Long Island Sound 2002'
GCACACACCACTGTGGGGGTCCAAAGGCTACCAATTAGGGGCAGACTTGAGACTACCCATCAGTTGGTGAGGAACGAAAGGGGCGGAAGTTAGCAGCTCGGGTGTGGGACGTGGTACAATGACGTGCAAATTATGTCGTGCGCCCCCAACCCTTTGAGGTAGCGATCGGGGGGCGTCATGACAAAAGAGGGGAGATCTCAAGGGAGGGCGGGGTAGCATCATCACACGGGGCAAGGCAGTTGACCTCCAACAGCGGGGGCCTAGCCTGATCATCAGACCGCACTGTTCTGCGTGGTCTTTCTTTCTCTCTTTCCTTCTGTCGATTGCTGGTGATTGGGTGGCCGTGTCTGTGCTGCGGTGGGCGTTGGGGCTGTGGCATGACCGTTTTGTGCCCGTTGTATGACTGTTCCGGGACGGTTGCATGCGGTGCGTGCCTTGCGCTGTGCGAAAAGTAGGCTACTTTGGCCCTGTTTTTCCCGATAGCCAAGGTGAACGCCGTAACTACTGTGTCGCCATGCACGGGACTGCTCAAATTCCTACTCAGTCCATAACCTCAGATCATGAGTTACAAGAACTTATGTTTCAGACTGAAAATGCCGGACTGCTGTACAAATCCGCTGTTTTTGCCCTGTGGACATATGCTTACCGACAACGCCCCCCAACAACGCCTGGCGCGCCAGTCACAGCACCCGGCCACGCAACAGACATCACCGGACACCACACACAACGACACTAGACACACACCCCACGCTGCACGACACGCACCCGACGGCACTCGACACGGACCAGACAGTGCCCAACATACACTTGACTCAGTGTGCCAAAAACAGCTCCGCAAAACTGAACTCCGCAGAAACATATCGCAAAAATAAAGTATTCCCTATTTGTGGTGCTGCCGCAATACTTTGCAGAAATGAGGTTCAAAACACCCAACACAAAACTTAGGGTTTCGCAGAACTTTAGGACTGGCATGGTGACCGACAGGGGTTCGAAGGCGGTTGGAGCCCAAGCCCCTCGCAAGCACGCACCCGGGCACACCCAATACACAACCGGCGACACCGGACACGCACCCCGACATACAACCCGCGCCCCCCTGTGGACACGCACCCGGGCGCACGCGACACACAACCGCCAGCACCCGACGTGCACCCCACAACCCCCGACACGCGCCCGATAGGGAAGTCGGGTGTTCAACTCCGGGGGGCGGGGGGGGGGGGGCAGGGGGGGGCGATGGAGCCCCTGAAAACTGGGGGTTTGGGAAAAGGGCTCAATTGACAGGATCAATCAGTTAGTATGAATTCTGGCGCCAAAATGTTTTTGGGGCATTGAAAATGGTTAAATTTTTTTCGCCAAAAATATATCAAACGATGGCTTTTCTGTATCCCCTTGACGCGCTACTTTTCTGAAACCCCTCGACGCGCTGATTCCCAAAATCCCATTTTCACTTTTTGCCGAATTTTGGGGCTGGGTCACCTCCGGGGCCCGGGCGTCAGTCTCGGTCGGGTTTGCGGGGGGCCTGTCGATTGAGCCCCTTTTTTGGGAGGGGGGGGGGTGCAGCCACAGGGCTGTACCGACCGATCCCCCCCCGCTGGAGTTGAAGGGGGGCATACGGGGTGCACTGCGCGCTGTGCGCGTGCTGTGCGAAAAGTCGGCTGTTTTCCACCCCCGGTCCCACGGGTCCCAGGGTCATGAATTGTGCACCCCCGATGCTGTGCTGCATTGATGGTGCATGCTTCTGTAGATGGGGGGTTTGCAGGGGTGTTCCCCGGATAAACAACGTAACAATTGGCGCTGTGTGCGTGCTGTGCCCGCGATGTGCGCGCACTGTGCGAAACACCCCCCCAACGGCAGCTCTTTACCCGGTGCTTCATTCCCCTGGAGTCGAAAGCCCGCCCGCCCATACGCCCCCGCGGCGGCACCCGCGTGTCATACGGCGCAGATGCCGCCGCGCAGACATGCCCCCGTTTGAGATCCTGCAGTGGTCCGCCTTCGGAGGGACCGTGCGGGTGCTGGAGGCCCGGCCGGCCCAGCAGCTCAGTGCCGAGCTGGGGCTCGCCGCCCACCCTCGCCCCCCGCCGCAGCGCGCCACGCTCCACTGCGTCCACCATGGGGCCGTGGCCTCCGCCACGGACCCCTTGCCCGGGGGCGCGCTGGTGCTGTGCTGGTGGGGGCACGCCGCGGCCCCCCGGCCCGGCTGCCCCGGCCCCGCACCCCCCCGGCCCCGGGTCTCGGGATCTCGCATCGATGAGCTGGCGTACGCGCCGCTGGACGCGGTCCGGCGGAGCTTGGAGTCGGCGGAGGTGGATGCGCTCGCGGCCGACGAGGCGGGCCGCACGCTGCTGCATCAAGCCGTTGATCATAATAGTCCTGAGAAGTGGATGCTGCTTCTCAGGTAGGCCTGATCGGTGCCCCGTCCAATGCATCCCTGGGGTTTTGCACTTCCAGTACCCACTGGGGGCTTTTCAATCGCAAGGCCCGAAGACAAAGCCATGGAGAGTACACACCGACCAGGCCGTGTGACCTCTGAAATGTGGTTGGGGGAAGAGCAGTTTGGCCTGAAAAGTGTGAATGAAAAGGCGTGTAAATCTGCTGTGTAGGGTGTGCAGGGGTGTCGGTTGAGGTAGTGAATGGCTTTGGACCGATTTTTTGAGGTAGGGGGCTGCGTCAACAGCCATTGTATCCAGCGTATTTCTAGTAGGGGGGTTGTTGGCTTGGGGGGGGGGTAGAAAGGGGTTGGGGCACGTCGCGCTGGGAAAAGTGCATCTGCTCCCGTAAGATGTTTGCTGTTAGATTGGGTTGCATTGTTCTGGGGCGCAGTGAACCAAACTAGGCAGAAATAGATTGGGTAGGAACAAAGGAATCAGTATGTTAAGGGGGCATGGGTAGCTAGTCACAAACCAAAATGAGTTTGCATGCCCCAGCTCCCCCACAACCCCCAGAGTGAGGCACTTCAGGGCAACGTCACCAAGTCCATGGTAGACAACAACGCTCTCCACCTAGGCAGCTTATCATGGCTTGACCCCCCCCAAAAAAACGAACACTGATGCTGCTCAGCACGCCGCCCGTGTTGAAGATTGTTATGTAGGCATTTGGAGCAGTAATGGGCTGCTGATTAAGGTTTTTGGTTCAAACATACGGAGAGTGAATTTTGCCATGACATTTGTGGTACTTCACACCCCCTCAAGGGACCTTCTTGCCCATCCTGAGCCCTTGCAAAAGTGCGCAGAGATGCTTCCTGCCTTCACATACCACAGTCCCTATGGGACCACATCCCCCGAACACTGCGGGTAGACCTTAGGGAGCATGTGGCCTGGCACTAGTACCACACCCTACACGGTGTATGCCAACTGCGCGGCCAACTCACCATGCTCCCCCGCGACCCACAGGTGCCGCCCACAACGGTGCCGGCATGGTACACAAAGCTACGCCCACGAGCTGTACGACCGAACCCCATGGACTCTGTCCTCCGCAATCAAGTAGCGTATACAGGGCCCCGGGAGAGAACATCGCGGCGGGATGGCCGTGCCTCTCAAGAGACGTCCCACCGTAGAGCGGTGCGCACATGGGACCGGCCGCAGTCGTACCACACCAGGTCATGGGCGGTGAAATATCTCGACCAGTGCCTCTGTCCCACTCCAGGGGCACAGCTGGTAGCTTCGGCAATGCAGTATCTGGCCCAGCCTTGGTTTCTACATCAGTGTGCCGTTCTCGGGGCCTCACCGATGGATTCGTACCGCGACGTGCTAGATGATCTGGCGCGGCAATCACGGCACTGGCACTTCCTTCTACGACGTGCTAGAGTGTGGACCACCTCCGCAGACCAGCACTACCAGCGGCATAACCGAAGGATTTAGCTCTTTTCGGTGATGAGCCAATTGTGGGCATCTGAGCGTGCCGCCCACCGGGTGGAGTCGCCTCTGCCTAAACGCAAGTGCCGCACAAGACCCAGCATCATGGGCCAACGGCCGCCACCAGACATGGCCCCTACAAAGCGACGAAAGCTTGTCACTCTTGAGGACGTGTGGGGAATGGCACACACGTGATCCAGCATGTCTTAACCCCCTTAAATCTTACGCATTATAGGATCAGAGAGCCCTCTGGTATACACATGTGAACTCTGGGTCTTTGCCATGTGCCCCGCGTTGCGGGGATCCGCTGTATCATATGCTGGAGACGCCCACTTTCCCGAGCACAGTCTTGAGTACTCTTTGAACTTCTGGAGTCAGTGAAAAAAAAAAAGTGGGCAGAGATGCTTCTTCTCAGGGGCAATGGCGCCCGGATGTTGTCATGATTAATAACGATATTGCACCCCATTGTACGGAATTCAAGGTACGAGGGGCTTGCACGGGGGTGTTTGAGAAGCTATTGAATAGAGTACTTTGAACATCGAAAAACCCCCATAGAAATTGCCGATACCTTGACAAAGAAGAAGTTGTGTACCGATTACACCCGCAACTGCCTACAAGAGAAAATATGCTGGCATTTGCAAGGGGCTTGCCGTGCGAACTATGGTGGGGCCATGAATATGACACTAGAGAAGTTTAACACCATGAGGCTCCGCCAAGAAGTATTGACTCTCGTGACTAGGTAATCTTGTTGGATTATTGCCTCACCCCCTTTACAACGGTTTTTTTCCCCCAAACCATTTTTTCGAGATTGCAAGGCTAATGCATGGTGAGCCACAACAGGTGGGGATTCCTCCTTGATGCTCGCTTGGTGGCACAAGCAGGGGCATATTGCATTGCACGTGTATGCTACTTGGTGGCCTTACAACCAACCACACCTCTGCGCTTTTCTATTTAGCCTTGCCAAGAGTGAAAAATATTGAAGCGCCCCAAACCATGAGTGTGAAGTGCCGAACAATCTCAAACACTTGTGAATGGTTTTGGACGCGGAAAAAAAAAAGGATACTGTTCCGGACAAGGATTTCAGCTGCAAGTGCATGCAAACCTTTTTGACCTTTGACCTACATCTAAGTTGGTCAACACCAGTTTTTAAGGTAGGCTAGGATGTGTTGGAGTACCACTATTTTGCAATGCCCCACTATTTGGTCCATGCTCGGGAGCATTACATCTAAAAGCAATCTGGATGGTTTGTAGGTCAATCTGTGTTCCGCTTTCGCTTTGGGGGGAAACCGTGGGACATGCTCCGGTTGCCCTTCGGCTGGAAATATTCTCCCGCACTGTGCCTTGGGTGGGTTGGTTAGGGATATCGTGCTACTCATCCATTATTTGGATGATTTTTTATCGGTGGGGGATATTGCATGGGCAGATTTGTGGGGCATTACACGAAGGGTGGCGGATCGTGTGACGGAGATTGGGTTCCTTGTAAGCCCAAAGAGCACGTTAGACCCTGTGACGCGCCTTCCGTGCTTGGCGAAATTCCTTGATTTAGAGTCAGCGTAGATTTTCTCCACAAATTTGCCTTGGCCAAGCTAGTGGTGTCGTGGTTGCGACTGGGGGTGTCGCACAGGGTGTGCTGCTTGCCGAGTTTGTGCGGGTCAGCACTATGGGCACTTCAACCCAAATCGGGGTTGGGGCCTCAATTGGCAGGGCCACTGGCATGGTCCATCTGGGGGGTACCGGAGTCCTTGGCGCAGGCGTTGGGGCACGCATTGCTGCCTTGGAGGCTGGTCTACGGGACGTTGGGTTGGGGCGGGGTTCAGCCCCTTGAAGGTGTTGGTGGCTCCGTGTGCCTTGCATGAGCGCCACCCACACACAGCCAAGGACGTTAGGGCGGGGGTGCAAGGTTATAGGGTGCGTTGTTTTCCCCCAACAGTTGGGGGACGGGTCCCGTGGTTGGGGCACCGAGTGGTGGTGGAGGGGAGGGTGCAACGGTTGCACCGGCAGTTGGCGGAACTCATGGGGATATGGCATGTGATGAGTTTGGCACTGCACTTGGGATGGAAGGCGGTGTCCGTTTTCTCGGACAATGCGGGGGCCCGCGATGGGTCCATTCGGTGTAGGGCTTCCGTGGGTTTGTGGGTGCAACAATGGATTTTGAGAAAAAAGATTGTTCCTGTTTCGCCACCCCTTGTTAGTGCACTTTGTTTGGGTGCCAGCCCATTTGCATCATGCGGATCCCCTCTCTCGTTTGGGGGTGCATTGCGTGGGGGGCCGGTCGGAGAGTTAGTTTGCGGTGGAGAATATACTCCAATGGACTTGCCTGCATTGAGTTTTGTTGTGCTGCTTGCCTGGAAAGCCCCTGTTTGACCCCTGTGGCAAATAGTAGTTTTCCCTTGGGGATGGGGGGGGGTATACCTAAAAACCGTTGCGTGCCTTGTGTTCAGGGGCTTAAGGCCGTAGCTTACCCGCCCAACTCTGCCCGCCCAGTCACAATTATACTCATTGGACTTGTTGTTGCCCAATGGACTTGCCGACATTGAGGATTGTTGTGCCGCTTGCATGGCAAACCACGGGTACCCGGACCCGGCACCCTTGCCAAGGGTTAGGGGGTCCATCTACAAGAAAAACCAAGTTCTTCGGGAACTAGGTTTCAATCCACACACAACAGCTGCAATACGCAAAGAATTTTCGAACCCCCCCGGCCCCCCACATCCCATACACCCCCACCCCCACCCACCCCCAAAAGCGGTTCCTGGATACGGGGGTAGGGGGGTCAACAGAGTTCCTTCAGGGGTCAAAATCGAAAACTGTTTTTGGCGAATATTTTCTCTCCCAAATGATGCTTTTACAAGGGGTTAAACATCCGGTACCATACCTTGGGGTATCCTACGCGAATGGTGCCTTGGGGTATATGGCGTCCGCACCTGCGCTTGATCTACCAACTCTCTTCGAGGCGTCATGGAGTTGGTGACATGCAGAATTGAGCAGAACTAAGGTGGAGCCTTGTGGCCCCGTGGCAAATATACTGGCAAGCATAAACGTCAAACCAACCCCATGGTGCGTGTGTGTTTTAACTGGGAGCGGCATGAGCTGACCCAAGCTAGCCTGAGAAACATCCGATAGCCTGTGAGCAAATCCAAGGCAACATTCAGTATTGGTTTGGAAGTGCTGCAGTGCAGCAGCACATTGATGGGACCAGTTGCCTTTGACAGGGGGGCGTTCCGTAGCTGAGTATCTGTTGCTTCATGGCCTCAGCCTGCAGTGGCCTGACCTATCTTTTGTTTTGCGGCCCACCCGCCCACCCACTGGCTCATGTATGCACACATGATTCGGCGGCCCGCCCCCCCCCCCCCACCCACGGAGGGACGTGTCACAATTGATACTATCTCTTTGGCGCTGGAGCGTGTTTGATCCCCCCTTGGCAAATACTCCCCTCCTAAACAATTTTGTTTTGTACATGAACCCCTTGACCAATGGTCTGAACTCTAGGTAGCCCCGGTCAGCCTGCCTTTGCCAGTGAGGGCTAGCAGTTTTGCTTGGGTGAGTGCGCGGGAGGATGCGTGCGCGAGGACCACGTCCAAGTGCCCGGAAACTGCCCGGAAAAGTGCCCGCGAATCCCCTGGTAGGTACTTCAAGCGACAGTGGCCGCAAAGGTGCCCGCGAACGTGCATGCAAAAGTGACGGATTTTTGTGAACGTTCCGCCCAGTGCAGTAGCATTCGGGGCCCAATTTCATGCACCCGGGTCCCGCCCGCATGCTTGGCACAGCTCGGACAGGCACCTTTTGTGGGCCGATACATGCCTTTTGCCAGGCGTGGTGCATCATTGTACCATGCACTTTCACCTGCATAATTCGGTTTTTTTTTTACTACAGGCTAGACTGTACGGACGCATGTGCCAACACACCAAATCAATATGGAAAACACTATACATGATACGCAAGCGACCCAAGGAGGAGTTGTACCCCACATTGTGGGAAATTCCATTGCAGCCACTCCCCAAACGCCACAAGGCACACTGGGATCCCAACGAGTGGGACATCCTTGTACACTGACGGTCCCTCCCTCCCTTGGGGACACCATGGGGGGCCAGTCATGAGTTGCACCCTGCATAGCTACCCTGGAAGCCCTTGCCAAAACCTGTTCCGCATTCGCACAATTACCTTTCGGGGTCGTAGCACTGAACTCGTGAAGCCTATTTGAAAAAGCTATGCCCCATGCCCTGGTCTTGCCAAGGATCCAGGGTACCATATGCATCCCACGTCCGCTTTCAAAGAACTGTCTAAAGCATTTTGCTTTGAACAAGTTTCAGTCAGTCCAAACAAAAAGTAGTCTTGTTTAGTGGAGTAAGGTGGCACATTGATCAATGTCTGCCACTACAAGGCCTTTGCTTAGGGGGGTGGGGGTTGGGGTCAGGGCGGGGTCCTAGTGAGGAGCCTTGTGAATGGTGTTGGGTCCTGCTCAGTTGCCCATAGGGCGGGGCTCCTTCCTACTGAGCTGACCGGCATGTGGGGCTGGATCCTACTGAGATCCCTTCACCAGGGCAGGGGTCACCCGCAGCCCAGCCCCACTAAGCAAAGGCCTGGCCACTACCTTCGAGAGTCAATCTGCCCTCCGAGTTGGGCCATACATGCGGCAAAAGTTGGTGCCCAAACCTTAAGCTCACACCCCAGCCATCCCAATTCCACACTCCGGTGTGATCCCATACACTATGCATGCTGCAGTCCTCATTCGTCACACACCCTACAGTCTTTTCAGTCCAATGCTGACCGTTTTGCGAGATTGCATGCGGCACAGCCGGCACAGCCGCCCCACACAAGCTCCCTATGCCCATGGGTGCCCTGTGGAACTGCCCAGCTCAGGGCCAGCCCCTACTCAAAAACGCAGCAAGCAGTCCGACGAGGCAGACATCAGGCTGCATCGTGTTTGGTGTTTAGTGGCCATCGTTGAGTTGACCCTGGGCATCTTAGTTGATGCATTTGTCCTACATCCCGGAGCGTGGCACGAGTCGTGGCTGTTCTGGGTCAACCTAGGGATGTATGTATTTCCTGTCGGGTCGGTCTTGCTCGTAAAATTCAATGCACGTGCCAAGCAAATGGTCCAGGCCATAATGTGCATTGGCACCATGTTGATGGGGTGTTTCCTTTATGTTTATATGGATCAAGCGTACGAACAATATTCCCAACTGCAGATTCAAAGAATTGCGTCCGGGCTCCGAAAGTACAATTTCAATGTGGATCCCCAAGTATTGTTAGATGTGGAACCAAGTGATTTTGTGCTTTTTCCAAGCCTCGCAGTCTTCCTCGCCTTCTATTTGCTGAATGGCATACAGATGTCGTCGTTCATCACTAAGGGTGGCCCCTCGAGCTGCGTTGCACTTGTGCATCTAGTTCATATGGCAGGTATTGTGACAATACTGATGTGCTCGCAAGAGGCGTATGGCATGTGGTCGATTGTGGCGTTTCCGTCCATGCAAATAGTGTACGCTGCAGTCACCACTCATCTAAATCACTCAGTCAGGGCGCGACACCTCAAGATCCAAGCCCAGGAGAAGGCTCGGCAGAAGGCTGACAGCGTGCTAAATCATATTCTGAAGAACACGATGGTGGAGGCCTCAAGTTGTATTGAGTTGTTTGAGTCAGAGCAGGACAAGAAGAATCTCCAGCATGCCCAAGATATCCTCCTCCGTGGCATGTCGTGGTGCAAACTGCGAGAGGTGATGGTGAAGATCACTAGTGGGGTCTACAAGCTGCAGCCCCGTCTAATCCAAATAGGGGAGTACGGGCACAGCCTAGTGCGGGGCCGGGCATTTGTGACCTTTGCATCAGCCGTTGCAGACAATCTGAAGATCGAGATGGATCCCGAGGCAAGCAGCATCATTCTTGACAATGCCATCACCAACGCCATCCGCCACGGCTGCCCTGATAGGCCCGACGTACAGTTGAGTGTCGAAGTGGAGGTAGAAGATGGTCAAGATGAGATTACGCTGGATGGCGCGATGCCCAAGAGGAGGTCAGCGAAGGTTCACTTCGTGGTGAAGAACCGCGCCAACACACGCCGAAAGAAGCTCCAGCCGTGGAGGTCCGACAAGCCTACACAGATCTCCGGTTCTGAGCCTTCGCAGACGGTTGGCTGGTCAACTGGAGTTGGCCTGGACCACATCGCAACAGTGGCGAACCTGTGCAAGATACCAGCGTCCCTATGGCAGGACGGCGATGAGGTGTCCTTCAGGGCCACAATTCAGACCACCATTGTCGAGGCGAAGGAAAAGACGCAGCAGGCGCTGGACACGGAGGCCAATCGCTTGCCGGACGGCCTCCCGCAGCAGCTGCAGATTCTATGCATCGACGACAACCCCATTGCTCGGAAGTCGCTCAAGCTCGCCTTGAGCAGCAGGATCACTGGATGTATCGTGGAAACCTTTGGGTCTGTGTTGGCGGAGGTCGAGCAGTTCAAGCTGGCGGCTTTGCAGGGCTGTGACATTGCAATTCTGGACCAGCATTTGGACTTTCCCGGGAACGACATGCTCGGCAGCACCATTGCGGCGGAGCTCGTGGGCGCCGGCTACAAGGGTCTGGTCTGCATGCGGTCCAGCAACAACGCGGCCGAAGACCAAGAGTTGTACAGCGCCAGTGGGGCCCACTGTGTGTTTGGCAAGGACATGGCATGGGCTGAGATGGTGCCGGCGTTGTGTGAGGCATACGTGCATCACGCTTCGACGGACGATGCCAACACGCGCAGTTGTGATCTCGAAGATCTGGTCACTGCAGAGAGGGGCATGGCGGGCGGGAGTTTTGTTGGGGTATTGCGCGTTCGCGCCGTTCGCACAGTACGTGCCGTGATTACTGTTAACGCAATGAGCGCCGACGATGTCGTTGGTACTCCGCATGTGGATGCGCATACCTCATGGGTATCGGGGGACGACGCTGCAAGGAGGTCGGGCGACGCTCGCTTGTCGGGCGGCGTGATGACCAGGATTCGGGGGTGGACAACCCCCAGTTCTCCTTTATGAGATTTGGGTCGTCTCTTCCTTTCCCGTTTCCACCCACGTCTCCCTCCCCCGTTTCCAGTGTGTCGCCACACACCAAAATTCCACGGGTCTTCTTGCTGGTCGGGTTGCTGGTCTCCCCAGTTTCCAGTGCCTCGCCACATACCAGAGTTCCACGGGTCTTCTCGCTGGTAGGGTTGCTGGTGTGGTCGTGGGTGGGTGTGGTGTTCGTGTGTTTGACTGAGGGTGCCCTGTTCATGGTGCCGAGCTTGCTGTGCCTGGGCCTCGGGTGTGCGTCGTGGGGTTCCCCACTGTGGGTAATGTGGCTGGGATTGACCGGTTGGGCCTGATTGTGGCTGATTTTGGCCGATGGTGGTCACGACTGGTAGCGAGTGGGTCTGGCGATCCCGTGCCAGCCAGGTGTCCAACAGGTGTCCCCTGTCCGAAATCTGGGCTTCTTGTCGCAGCATGGCCAGTGCCCGTTCATTTTCTTGGC
Organism: Eutreptiella sp. 'Long Island Sound 2002'; assembly: GCA_964036045.1. Taxonomy (NCBI): domain Eukaryota; phylum Euglenozoa; class Euglenophyceae; order Eutreptiales; family Eutreptiaceae; genus Eutreptiella; species Eutreptiella sp. 'Long Island Sound 2002'. Next base: position 25,476,737 of record OZ038393.1, read on the forward strand.
TGCATTGTGCCCATGTGGGCTGCACGGGGGGGTCAACGGACACATGTTGACCATGGGGGTCGGGTATGGCGCGGTAGGGGTGGGTCGGTTGGGCGGGATGGGGTGGGTGGTGGTCGGTGTGCATGGGTTGCGATTGCCATTGGGGGAGGGTGTTTTGGGGGAGGGGGTGGTATTGTTGCAGGGCTGGGATAGCGCAGGGGATGTCAGGACTTGAAGGGTTGTGGTACAGTCTCAGCGGTGCGTCTTCGGTGGACGATTGCTGTTGGTAGGTGTGGTTGTGGAGCTGTATCCGTCTTTCTCCGAACCTGGTGTCCAGGCTGACCTGGTAGCGTCGCCGCGCGTTTGGGGTGGGTCCCGCGTGCGATGGTTCGGACTCTGGCTCTGATTCTGGTGCAGGATGGTTGTGGATGGTTCTGGTACTGGATCTGATCTCTGGTTCGGATAGCCTTTGGCTGTCTACGGTGCCGGTTCTTGCTTCGGGGTCTGGCTGGGGGTGTCTCTGCATCGCACTTTGTGCCTGTGATTCGCTGTCAATTCTCTTTTCCCGGACCCTTTCCTGTGTCAGGGTGCGACAGATGCCGACCACTGAGTCGGCGAGGGAGGTCATGGCCCTGAGGGCCTCCGCCATTCCGTCGCGTCGTCGTTTGGGCGGCTGATGGTTGCTGTCGCTGTCAGTATTGGTATCTGGGTCTTGGTCACGGGCGCTGCGTACACCGCCTTTGAGGGGGTGGCGTAGGTCCAGGCGTGTGGGGGGGTAGGGGTGTTGGGAGGGTGTGGATGGGACTTGTGTCAGTGTGTGTAAAGGCACATCATCGCTGAGGGCTCGGCCTTGGTAATACAGCAGCTGCCAGGGTGGTGGAGGGGACGAGAGGAGCTCAGACCTGTGGATGGCTTCCTTGAGGTCTCCATTCGTGCCAGTTGCTGCATAGCTGGTTGTGGGTCCCCCACTGGCCACCAGCACTGATCTGCGGGGTAGGGTAGGGGACAGGGTGTGGGATGGGGTGTGCAAAGTGGCATGCGTTACGGGTGCATATGCATCAAACCATGTCTGCACGGGGCCGCACAATGGGGGGGGGTGTATGCGCGGCGTGGCGGTCGGGTGGGGGCTAGGCGGACGTGTTACCTATGGGTTTTTGTCCAGATGGTCGAAGCGTCCGTTACTCAGGTTTGTTGTCATGAGCGTCGTTGGGTGCATTTGTTGATGACGGGGAGCAGGGCTCCTCACCGTCGTCATGTCGATGTTGGACGGGGAGCTAAGCTCCTCACCGCCGTTGTAGGTTACGGGTGGGGGGCAATATCCCTTTCCGTCGGAACGGTTATCACACGTCGGTCGTTGAGGTTTGTTGTCGTCGAAGGTGCGGGGAGCGGAGCTCCTCACCGCTAGTCGTGTTTTCCGCAATCGAGACCGGGAGTCGGGATCCGTCGTAAGGTGGTCATACCTTGGACTCATCACGTGGGGCTGGACGTGGTACGGGTCGTGGGTGCCCACGTTCCGGTTCATGGCCTTGGTCTGCACGTACGCTTTGTCCCTGATGGTGTCGTTCTGCACCTTGGGTTTCATGTCCGCGCGGTTCGCCCTCTCCGCGGGTTCTGCCTCAGCGTTGCTCCGTGCTGCATCGCCAGTGTGTGTCAGTAGGGTACTCGCGGCAGTTGTTGGCTTCCGGTTGGTGTTGGCGGTGGGTCAGTGGTTCCCCCAATAATCGACATCAAAACCGACACGTACGCCACCGGTAACCCAAAATGTCGCAGGGCAACGCGCAATGCGAGTGATACTGAATCGCACGCTTTTTGGAAATCCATTGCTACGATTAGCTGCTCAGGGACCATGTACAGACCGAGAGACGAAAAATTTTTTCAATGATTGCGAGATATTTTGGGTTTCCACATGGCTCCAACAACAGAGCAACAAAAAGGAAGGTGTGCTTGGGGCCTGGGACTGACATCCAGGGCACTGCGATCCTGTTTTGGCGAAAAATCGGTGTGCCGATTTGTTCGCCGATTGTTGGGATTTCTTCGCCGATTTGGGAGCTGGGTTGCAAGTTGTTGGGAACTGTTTTAGAATTTTTCCCATACTTTTTTTGTTGAGTTTTGTATGCAACAGCAAGTTCTGAAAGTGCTCAGCCATCTGCAATATGGCATCAGCAACACCCCCCCCCCCTTGCCTTGTTTTTCAGGGTTTACTAGGGAATGTGGATGATTCATCTGGTGCCGTGCCCCTAGGAGCTGCATTTCTGCCTCCCCTCCCCACCCCTGGCTTTGCGTTCTTTTGGTTTCACCAAAATCTTACTTGACTCCAACAACTGAGCAACCAAAAGGAAGGTGTGTTTGGGCCCTGGGACTGAGATCCAGGTCACTGGGAACATGTTTTGGCAAAAAATCGGTGTGCCGATTTGTTCGCCGATTTGTTGGGATTTGTTCGCCGATTTGGGGGCTGGCTTGCCAACTGAAGGGTCTTGCATGTGAATTCTCGGATCTCCAGTCATCAGCCTCTCGGCAGCACTGCCCGCGGGGAAGATAGTATTATGCGCACGAAGAATCCGGTCGAAGAAGTATGAAGGCTGGCCCCATGCCAGCGCGTCTGGTGCCTGCGCCTTGTTATACGGCAACGTGTTCCTTTAGACTTGCTGCGCTATTTGTAGTACAAGAGAGGTGGTGCAGTTGGGTCCGGTGCTGTGACTCATACAACAGCCTTTGCCAAGAGGCCACAGCTGCTGAAAGTGCGTGGACTGGACGTGCGGTGCCGGTTTTGATTACATGTCTCGCTCAAAAGGATTCGCTCGGCTTTGAGCTGGTTCCTCTAGCCCCCCCCCCCCCCGTTTCGGGGACCTGGTTTCCCCGAGTCAGCCCGAAGCGTTAGCCCAAATCAGTGGATTTCTGAGAGTGGCCGTAAAAAGACCATTTACTGAAGGTGTTTGTGTTGTGGTGATGAATGCCGCTGTGTCTTTTGCATCCGAGGACTTACATTTCTCTGTGTATTACGCTGGGCACTTCGTTTTACGCAATTTCAGGTTATTCCTACACTGCAGTGAACAGCATGTACGGCCATGGCTCTTTGGCATGCAACTGGCTACGGTGTGCATGTCAAGGTATGGGTCAGTTTAGAGCATCTGCACCCACCAACCAAAGGCCATTTGGGTATGGCATGCTGTGCACTGTGAGTCAGTGGTGGCATACAGTCAGTGGTGGCGTGGCGGTTTTGCCTACCGCACCAGAGAGCCCTCTGGTATACGCATGTGAACTCTGGGTCTTTGCCATGTGCCCCGCGTTGCGGGGATCCGCTGTATCATATGCTGGAGACGCCCACTTTCCCAAGCACAGTCTTGAGTACTCTTTGAACTTCTGGAGTCAGTCAATAAAAAAAGTGCGCAGAGATGCTTCTTCTCAGGGGCAATGGCGCCCCGATGTTGTCATGATTAATAACGATATTGCACCCCATTGTACGGAATTCAAGGTACGAGGGGCTTGCACGGGGGTGTTTGAGAAGCTATTGAATAGAGTACTTTGAACATCGAAAAACCTCATAGAAATTGCCGATACCTTGACAAAGAAGAAGTTGTGTACCGATTACACCCGCAACTGCCTACAAGAGAAAATATGCTGGCATTTGCAAGGGGCTTGCCGTGCGAACTATGGTGGGGCCATGAATATGACACTAGAGAAGTTTAACACCATGAGGCTCCGCCAAGAAGTATTGACTCTCGTGACTAGGTAATCTTGTTGGATTATTGCCTCACCCCCTTTACAACGGTTTTTTTCCCCCAAACCATTTTTTCGAGATTGCAAGGCTAATACATGGTGAGCAACAAGGGTGGGGATTCCTCCTTGGTGCTCGCTTGGTGGCACAAGCACGGACATATTGCATTGCACGTGTATGCTACTTGGTGGCCTTACAACCAACCACACCTCTGCGCTTTTCTATTTAGCCTTGCCAAGAGTGAAAAATATTGAAGCGCCCCAAACCATGAGTGTGAAGTGCCGAACAATCTCAAACACTTGTGAATGGTTTTGGACGCGGAAAAAAAAAAGGATACTGTTCCGGACAAGGATTTCGGTTGCAAGTGCATGCAAACCTTTTTGACCTTTGACCTACATCTAAGTTGGTCAACACCAGTTTTTAAGGTAGGCTAGGATGTGTTGGAGTACCACTATTTTGCAATGCCCCACTATTTGGTCCATGCTCGGGAGCATTACATCTAAAAGCAATCTGGATGGTTTGTAGGTCAATCTGTGTTCCGCTTTCGCTTTGGGGGAAAACCGTGGGACATGCTCCGGTTGCCCTTCGGCTGGAAATATTCTCCCGCACTGTGCCAGTTCCTCTTGGGTGGGTTGGTTAGGGATATCGTGCTACTCATCCATTATTTGGATGATTTTTTATCGGTGGGGGATATTGCACGGGCAGATTTGTGGGGCATTACACGAAGGGTGGCGGATCGTGTGACGGAGATTGGGTTCCTTGTAAGCCCAAAGAGCACGTTAGACCCTGTGACGCGCCTTCCGTGCTTGGCGAAATTCCTTGATTTAGAGTCGGCGTAGATTTTCTCCACAAATTTGCCTTGGCCAAGCTAGTGGTGTCGTGGTTGCGACTGGGGGTGTCGCACAGGGTGTGCTGCTTGCCGAGTTTTTGGGGGTCAGCGCTATGGGCACTTTGGGGCACGCATTGCTGCCTTGGAGGCTGGTCTACGGGACGTTGGGTTGGGGCGGGGTTCAGCCCCTTGAAGGTGTTGGTGGCTCCGTGTGCCTTGCATGAGCACCACCCACACACAGCCAAGGACGTTAGGGCGGGGGTGCAAGGTTATAGGGTGCGTTGTTTTCCCCCAACAGTTGGGGGACGGGTCCCGTGGTTGGGGCACCGAGTGGTGGTGGAGGGGAGGGTGCAACGGTTGCACCGGCAGTTGGCGGAACTCATGGGGATATGGCATGTGATGAGCTTGGCACTGCACTTGGGATGGAAGGCGGTGTCCGTTTTCTCGGACAATGCGGGGGCCCGCAATCAGTCCATTCGGTGTAGGGCTTCCGTGGGTTTGTGTGGGTTTGTTTCGCCCACCCTTGTTCATGCACTTTGTTTGGGTGCCAGCCCATTTGCATCATGCGGATCCCCTCTCAGGTTTGGGGGTGCATTGCGTGGGGGGCCGGTCGGAGAACTAGTTTGCGGTGGAGAATATACTCCAATGGACTTGCCTGCATTGAGTTTTGTTGTGCCGCTTGCCTGGAAAGCCCCTGTTTGACCCCCGTGGCAAATAGTAGTTTTCCCTTGGGGATGGGGGGGGGTATACCTAAAAACCGTTGCGTGCCTTGTGTTCAGGGGCTTAAGGCCTTAGCTTACCCGCCCAACTCTGCCCGCCCAGTCACAATTATACTCTTTGGACTTGTTGTTGCCCAATGGACTTGCCGACATTGAGGATTGTTGTACCGCTTGCATGGAAAACCACAGGTACCCGGACCCGGCACCCTTGCCAAGGGTTAGGGGGTCCATCTACAAGAAAAACCAAGTTCTTCGGGAACTAGGTTTCAATCCACACACAACAGCTGCAATACGCAAAGAATTTTCGAACCCCCCCGGCCCCCCACATCCCACACACCTCCACCCCCACCCACCCCCAAAAGCGGTTCCTGGATACGGGGGTAGGGGGGTCAAAATCGAAAACTGTTTTTGGCGAATATTTTCTCTCCCAAATGATGCTTTTACAAGGGGTTAAACATCCGGTACCATACCTTGGGGTATCCTACGCGAATGGTGCCTTGGGGTATATGGCGTCCGCACCTGCGCTTGATCTACCAACTCTCTTCGAGGCGTCATGGAGTTGGTGACATGCAGAATTGAGCAGAACTAAGGTGGAGCCTTGTGGCCCCGTGGCAAACATGCTGGTAAGCATAAACGTCAAACCAACCCCATGGTGCGTGTGTGTTTTAACTGGGAGCGGCATGAGCTGACCCAAGCTAGCCTGAGAAACATCCGATAGCCTGTGAGCAAATCCAAGGCAACATTCAGTATTGGTTTGGAAGTGCTGCAGTGCAGCAGCACATTGATGGGACCAGTTGCCTTTGACAGGGGGGCGTTCCGTAGCTGAGTATCTGTTGCTTCATGGCCCCAGCCTGCAGTGGCCTGACCTATCTTTTGTTTTGCGGCCCACCCGCCCACCCACTGGCTCATGTATGCACACATGATTCGGCGGCCCGCCCCCCCCACCCACCCACGGAGGGACGTGTCACAATTGGTACTATCTCCTTGGCGCTGGAGCGTGTTTGATCCCCCCTTGGCAAATACTCCCCTCCTAAACAATTTTGTTTTGTACATGAACCCCTTGACCAATGGTCTGAATTCTAGGTAGCCCCGGTCAGCCTGCCTTTGCCAGTGAGGGCTAGCAGTTTTGCTTGGGTGAGTGCGCGGGAGGATGCGTGCGCGAGGACCACGTCCAAGTGCCCGGAAACTGCCCGGAAAAGTGCCCGCGAATCCCCTGGTAGGTACTTCAAGCGACAGTGGCCGCAAAGGTGCCCGCGAACGTGCATGCAAAAGTGACGGATTTTTGTGAACGTTCCGCCCAGTGCAGTAGCATTCGGGGCCCAATTTCATGCACCCGGGTCCGCCCGCATGCTTGGCACAGCTCGGACAGGCACCTTTTGTGGGCCGATACATGCCTTTTGCCAGGCGTGGTGCAACATTGTACCATGCACTTTCACCTGCATAATTCGGTTTTTTTTTTACTACAGGCTAGACTGTACGGACGCATGTGCCAACACACCAAATCGATATGGAAAACACTATACATGATACGCAAGCGACCCAAGGAGGAGTTGTACCCCACATTGTGGGAAATTCCATTGCAGCCACTCCCCAAACGCCACAAGGTACACTGGGATCCCAACGAGTGGGACATCCTTGTACACTGACGGTCCCTCCCTCCCTTGGGGACACCATGGGGGGCCAGTCATGAGTTGCACCCTGCATAGCTACCCTGGAAGCCCTTGCCAAAACCTGTTCTGCATTCGCACAATTACCTTTCGGGGTCGTAGCACTGAACTCGTGAAGCCTATTTGAAAAAGCTATGCCCCATGCCCTGGTCTTGCCAAGGATCCAGAAACTTTTCTCCTATGTTCCCCCAATTCCCCCCATTTCCCCCCATTTTTTGTCCCCGTGTTGGGGACCCGCTGTTGTTTGAAAACACGTATTTTGATGCTTCTTTCGCATTGCGGATATGGTAAATTCGGATTTTCACCCACTTGCACCCTTTTTCACACATTTTTGCTCATTCCACCACATCCACTCCTTTCTCGGTTGATTTATCCCCACCATGGGGACCCCGAGAAGGCAGGGGTGATGTAGCCATCTTGATATCTCCCCATCATGGGGACCCTGAAAAGGCAGGGGTGATGGAGGAGGGAGTGATGTTTCGTGGTAAAAGCATTGGCATCGATGGCCGGAACATTGAATTGGATACCGGGCGCGCGCCGGGCAAACGTACCCTCATGGTCTGGGGCAGCAACCGTCTGGGTTACCCTCTGACCTCCCCGCACCCTCCAGGACCCGGGAATGGCTGAGCGAAAGGTATGTGGCCGAATGGGGCCAGCGCCAGCTAACACACCCTCCGCTGCGTGGCCGATTCTGTGCGCCTGCTGAGGTAGGGGCCGCAGAGGAACCCGATGTCCGAAGGGCCCGTGTGGAGGCAGTGGTGGCCCAAACGCCAAAGGGGAGGCAGGGGCCCTGAACGGGAATGGCTGTGGCAGGCGCGTCCACTGCAGCTTGCGGACCAAATTGCGCCCCTGGCCCCCCTTCTGGCTCCACCAGAACACGGAATGCGCACCATGCCCCGGGCTCAGACCACTGCAGTGCCCTGGCGCCCAAACCCAGACGATCACCAGCCCTTTCCCCAGTCCGGGAGGCGAGGGAGCAGAAGTGGACGGAGCTCTCCCAGCGATATGAACATGAATGGAACTGAGTTGGCAACGAAGGCCATGAGGCAGGCGCCGCTGGAGCTTAGTGGGGGTGGCACACCTCTCCCCCCCCCCCGAAGACCTTGCAAGGCGTCGCAGGCTCCCCCACGTTGGACTTGGGGCTGCAGGACACCGCTGACCCTGGGCGACCCAGGCGCAGTGAATCCTGATACTCTCCTGTACTTCACTCCTCCGGCCAGGGAACAACGGTCTGGTTGTTGGTGGGCCATCTGTCGCCTGGATGCCGAACACTCCCTCTCCCCCAAATGCAGCTGCAGTGGTAGAGGGGCCCAGCGCTTCAGGACAATGTCAATACTGGCTGTACTATCCCATTCCATCCCATCCCCCCCCCCCCCCCCGCAGAGGGCCTTGCTTTGCTTTTCATTCCGGGCGGCATGTAGCATGCAGAGCCATGGCATTATTCATTATGGCATGCGGCGCTGTAGCAACCAGCCCCAGGCCAAGCCACGTGGGCGTGTACCAGGCAGCAACAGTGCACCCCCCCCCCCCCCGCCCCCCGGAGCCCGCCCCCCGGAGCACCTACATGGGCAGTGACAGCACACTCCCCCCTCCACCCAAGACTGCCCATGCAGCCCCTGCCCTGTCCCCTTGCAACTCCTCCCTTCGGAAGCCCAGCTCAGCACCCTCTAGTCCACCCTGGGAGCCCCCGGAAGGTCAGAGTCAGGGGCCCTGAGGGCTTCATGGCCCCGTGTCCTCGGGACATGACCCCCGAAACGCTTCCCATCCCACCACACCCACCAGCCCCATGCGCCCACCCTTACCACCGCAGCGCTTTCGCGAGCGATGGGAGCCCCCATCATCTCGCCGCCCCCGAACCGTGACCGTGCTTTCCTTCTTTCTTTTGGTGTGACTGACTTTCGAAGAGTTTGGCTGTTCGCGGAACAAAAAGAGTTCTACAACAGAGGTCCGCAGAAACGGATTCCCGTGCGAACGCAGCACACTCCACGAGATGAGGGTGCCATCCATCCATCCATCCATCATTCCACGGGAATGAAAATCAGCGCAAGGCCCTGTGTGTGTGTGGGGGGGGGGTACGGCAAGGGGGGAACCCAAGGCAACATTCAGCACTGGTTTGAGCGGTGACCGTACAGCCTGTGTTGCAGGGGCTCTTTCAGTAGCTGAGTGTCCGTTGCTTCACGACCCTTGGACCCCCTCCCCCCTCTGCTCTAGCTGACAACGTGGGTGACCGGAAAACATTTCCTCCGCGCCTTCGGTGCATATCAAAAAGTGTTCAATTATTGTCCCATGTGTACTCTGTGTAATTTGTCAGAGTGGCGCGGAAAATGGCAGTGCGAGACCACGAAGAGCGTTGTCTGCCGCATGAATGTCATGCAATGCAATCAACTGTTTGTACAAACAAGACAAAGGGTAATGGCTGGTGATGTGCAATGCCCCTGCCCCCCCCCCCCCACCCCCATGTCCACCGAACAATGAGGTCCTTCAACAACACCGTCTGAACAGGGGTGTTCGGTGGACACACTGTTTGGTCTGCGCAGCAAATGTTGTGGAACGGCGGTAACATGTCCCGAGGCACAAGATACCCCGCCCATTCAAAGCACAATGCCATGGAGGCGTCCACTTAGCACCTTTCAGGGTAGAAGCCCTTGTTGCAGTCCTGCTTTTTTGTTTTTTCATTCATTGATTCATTCAGGACGGGCACCGCTACACACAGTCTCTCGAAGTCCGTCACGGCGACACTGACAGGCAGCCAGCGGCCCAGCGCGTCGGGTTCCCGGTCCCCTTCCCGGTCCTGCACCGCGACCCTCAGCTGTCAACAAGCAAAGCGTTCCAAAAAACGACGGTTGCCCTCGGTAGTGGGAACTTCGTAAGATGGTGCTTGCGCAAAGGGGAGCAACCGTTTGATCGGGCATAGCAGGGCCCGGAACAACATGCAGAGCACTGTCCACTGTGCCCGCTGGGCTTGCCAGCTGCTGTGGACCACAAGCGGGACACGGATTGTGGACTCCGCAACTTCCCATGTGGGACCTCCACAAGGGGGGCTATGCTGCCGTGCCCGGGTGGCTGGCAAATCATTGCGGGCGGCTGGCAAATCCCCCTGCGTCCGGAAGGACCATGTAATCCATCGCTCCCGGGCTTTGGTGGCGCAAAGACCGACATTGGCCGGAGTTGTGGGGGTGTAGTATGGTCTGTATGGGCAAGAATATTGCTAATTGCCCTGAAACTCCCCAATTTCTCCCTGTAAAATGCGTGTTGCACGCACGTTGTGCGCGCGGTGTACACAAACGCCCCCAAGACGCCCCCCCCCCCCCGTTCAAGCAAGGCCTTGCACCGCCCCTCCTCTTTGGTTGATATTTCACCCCACCGCCAAGCCACCCAAGGCCCCAAACTGCAACTTGTGGTTCTCCGTTTTCTTGTTTACCTCGCCGTAGTCAACGACCAAACATATTGGTGTAGACCCTGGTTTGGTGTCAAGAAAAGAGAGGCTGCAAACCCAGGGGTATTCCTTATTTTTATATTCTCCAACGAGTCTAGCATCTCTACACTCTTGGATGTGGTACTCGTGCAAAATATCCCCCCGCCCTTTCCAGGGGGGACTGGGTGTGACAAAGGCCAAAAAAAGTTTGTGTACCTAAAATTGGCCTCCAATTTCCGGCCCCTTGAACAAATTTCATTTTGTGCCGGAGTAAAATTTTTCTGATGTGGGTGGGGGTGGGGTCGGCCGGCGCCGACCAGGGCCCCGCACGAGCCCCCTCCCCCGGGGTCACTAAGCAATGCCCCCCCCCCCCCCCCCGCTCCGGCCCTCCCTCCCACCCTCCCTCCCTCCCTCCCCCCCTCTCGCTCCCTTCTTCTCCTCATCCTCCGTCCCAATCCCTCCTCCCCCCCCCCCTCCGCTGCCGGCCTGCCCTGCCCTCCCCCTCCCCCTCCCCCGCGCCTGCCCCGCCATTGCCCGTCTCAGACACGGCTTCCGACTGGACCTGCGCGACCACCGAGGGCGCACCCCTCTGGACAACGCGGCCCAGTGGGGGAACCGGGAGGCCTGCGCCTTCTTCGCCCGCCGCATCGACGTCGGGTGCGAATGGGTCGTCCTGTACGCCGTCGACGTCGCGCTGCGGTACCGCTGGACGGGCCCCAGCGACTGCGTGGACCTCCTCTGCCGGGGGGTGACCGCCGCGCGGCGCTACATGAGCCGGCGCTGGCTGCTGCTGGCACGGCACCGGGGGGCGTGCCGCCTCTCCGGCCTTCCAGAGGACGTATTCAGATACATCACCTCCTTCGCGTGACGGAGGTCGCGTAGCTCAGCCGTCATGCGTCTGACTCGCGGACCAGAAGTCCCCGGTTCGAACCCCGCAAAAGGAGGAGCACGCGGCCGCAGCGTCATGCCGTCGGCGACCCCCGCGCGGCGGGAGGCACGCCGGCGGGGGCCGGCACCGTCCGGGGCAGAGGTGAGCCGGACACCGGCGATCGGACCGGTCGGACTCAAGCGACCGACCGGGACAAGACCAGCGAGAGCAGCGCACGCCTCCGGTCGAAGGAGGCAAGATGACGTGATTGGACCATCGCATGGTCTGCGGGGCGACGACAGGGGCCAGCGGGACCCGTGAGGCCACGAAGCACGAACAGGGAACGGACTGACGGCCCCGAGGGCGGGAAGGTACGAGCGTCCGTACCCTCTTCGGGCCAACAGCTCGTCGCCAACCGTTTTGTAACCGCCTTGTCGCAACGGCTTCTCCAACCGCCAATGGCTTTCTATGGTTTTGGATCCGAGGCATCGCCCTCCAGTCCGCAGTGATGCAGTCGAAACATCGTTGGAGCCATTCGGAAATCAGCGCCGCAAGGCGTGGCACCCACCGCAAAGGGGGCGCATGCAAAGAGGAGATCGCGCCGGGGGTGACCGGAGCGGGTCCGCCCGGTGAGACGGGGGGCACGATGGCACGTGGCATGTGGGGCCCTCGTCCGCACTACACGCCCCTACGCTGTCGCGCCGGCCGGCGTGACCGTGCTTCGAAGGCAGAGGACGCTGGGGCCGCAGGTTGGGACGTCGCTGTTTGATCGGTAGTATCACGGAGCCGCGCTGGCGACGGCCGCGGTCTCGCGAGTCGCGAAAACACCCGTTTTCCGAGAACTGGACGCGAGGCTGCGGGATCTGCCAGTTCTAATGCGTCTTTAGGCATCCCTCGGATGGTGCCCCGCCCCGTGACCCGGGCCGACGCCCGAGAGCGCGCGTTGCACTCGATGGACCGTTTGAGTCGGGACCCGAAAAGAAAAAGAGGCGAACGGTACACTGGCCTCCGGAGATCACCCGGGCAACCCCCGCCCTCGCCTCCCCTTCTCTGCCGAACCGCTGTGGCTCGGCCGTGCCCATGGGCAGCCGGGCGTTTCGGTTGCCGGAGGCGGTGGCGCGGCAACACGACGAAGGGTGGCCGGGCGCCGGCGCGGGGCCCGCCGTCCAACGCACCGCCGCGCGCCGGGGCTGCCCCCCGGCGTCCGTCGCTCCGCAAGGCCCTGCAGCCGTTGCCGGTCTCCGGCCGTGGGTTGCTGCCGCAGCCTCCGGATGGGCTGCCGCGGAGCGCGAAGGCGTGTCCATTCGTCACCCGGCGGGAGGTCTTCTTGCGGGGTCTCGGAGCCCGGAAGAGGATGGGCATGTCGGGTTTTCACTTGCCAAGGGGGGGGGAGGGTCAATAGAGCCTCCAAACACTGGGAGAAGCAGGGTTCGGGAAAGGGCTCAATGGACAGGCACCATTAATCAGTTGTTATGATCTCTTGGCGTCGAAGGCGCCGAAAATTTTTATCGTCAAATTTTTTTTTCACGAAAGTACACGGCAAATGATGACTTTTCTGAACTCCCTCGACGCGCTGATTCCAAAAATCCCATTTTCATTTTTTGCCGATTTTTGGGTCTGGGTCACCTCCGAGGCCCGGGGGTCAGTTTCGGTAGGATTTTGGGGTCCCGTCAATTGAGCCCCTTTTGGGGGGGGTGTCCGGCCGGAGGGCTCTATCGACCCCCCGCAAACGAAAACCCGGCCTCCCATGGCCGTCGTCCTCCGCCGCGTGGCCGATTCCGTGCGCCTGCTGACGTCGGGGCCGCAGAGGAACCCGATGTCCGAAGGGCCCGTCTGCGGCGTTTCGCTTGGGCGCCCGTCGGTGGGAGGCTGGTGAGCCTGTCACTGGGAGACGGTGGTGGTCTGAACGCCGAAGGGGAGGCAGGGACAGGCATGCATTGGAAGGGGAGGAGGTACTCCCACCCCTTTCCAGGGCGCCCTGCCAACGCCCCAGCCGGCGTCCCCCTGACGGCAAGCGCCAGCTTCAATGGCATAGGTAACCGACAGTAACCGCCCCCAACCGCCTTGGCAACCTCCTCCAACCGCCTGTCCAACCGCTTGCGGGGGCGCTCCCGGGGCGGCCTCTGAGGTCGCCTCCCCTCCAATGCATCCCCGGTGCCGAACCGGAGTGGCCGTGGCAGGCGCGTCCACTGCAGCTTGTGGACCAAATTGTCTCCATTTCCGTCGGTTTTCCCGTTCTTGGCGCCGACCCGCATCACTTGAGAGCGGGATACGACGCCGGGACCAGCCGGCCGCACGAACTCCCCCGGTGCGCCTGCGACCTGCGCCTTTCCCCCGAAACCACCCGCGCCAGTAGTGAGTGCGTCCGTAGGCCGCGGCGTGCCCGATCATGTCCGTTGCACGCGCGGCCTCGAAATGGCAGCGAAGGCGCCGCCGACCCCCGGTGGTGGCCGCGCGCCCCGTGACCCAGGCTTCAGGGGCCCGTCCCCTCATAGACGCTCCTTTGCGCGGGTCGCCGGGGTCCAGATCCGCAGGTCCGGGCACCCCAAGCCCCGGGAGAACCCCCATTTGACTGAGCCACCACCCGGACCACGACGCTCGTTCCTTTCGGGGGGGGGGGGCGCGCGCGTGCTGCTGTTCCACATTGCGGTCAGGCCCACCCGCCGGAGAGACACGCTTCGGTTGCGGGGTTGGCCCCCCCAGCCCCCCCATTCAGTGATTGGGCCGAATTGTCCGTTGGGTAACAATGACGGTCAGGGATGACAATACGCATCACGGCCGGATGGGACATGGGAGTGAATCCGGGCCTTAGTTCCCTGTCTGCCCTGCCCCCCCCCCCCCTTGTCGCGCTTCATTTCGTCCCGAATTACATTAGGTACGGAATTAATACGGACCCTGCACCCACTGTAGCTTGGACAAGGCCGTAGCTGAGACATGGTATTTGGTGACAAATCTGCCAATTGCATGGAGTCACGGATACATTTGTTGGGGTTGTTTGCCCACTTGAACCCACAGAGCTATGACTTTGGGGACATTTGTGCATTATCCTCCCCTTTCTTGGTGGTGGCATGTGTGCCGTTAGTTGTATGTGCCGCCCGCAAGCTATGGCCTCAAGCTACAGTAGGCCTCCGGCGCCGGATCCATGGACAATTTGTGGCGGCGGCTTCGCCGTATTTATGGCCCTGCACTGTGGTTGGGCGTAGGTCTGTCGGGGGACCTATCGCTGGACGTTCCACTGTTTTATGGCCAAGCTACAGTAGGCGCAGAGACCGAAATAATTCCGTACCTTTGCGTAGCTTAGACAAGGGGAGGGGGGCGTAGTAGGGCATTCGTCGGTAAACTGGCACCAGGGAGTTTCACTCGGTTTTGTTGTCACCCGTTCCATGTGAAGAAAAGGGCCCCACAAAGACTCAGGGTCTCCTTTGCCCCCCCCCCCCCCCCAGCCCCCCCCCCCTTTAAGCCCGGGAGGGCCGAATGGGGTCAGCAATAGTGCACCCAGCTCAGGACTGATCACTGACCGGTATGCGCGCCTGACCCGATAGGGTCCCGAAGATCGCAACCCAAACCATTCGGGGAGGGCAAAGGCCCGAGCCGCCAGAGCCGCCCCCGTCGATGCGGATTGTAGATGTTCGACGATGGCATTGTGCGGTCATTCGCGGTGGATGTGTGACCAGGTCTGGGCGGGGCGACGACAGGGGCCAGCGGGACCCGTGAGGCCACGAAGCACGAACAGGGAACGGACTGACGGCCCCGAGGGCGGGAAGGTACGAGCGTCCGTACCCTCTTCGGGCCAACAGCTCGTTGCCAACCGTTTTGTAACCGCCTTGTCGCAACGGCTTCTCCAACCGCCAATGCCCGGCGTGGCGGCCACCTTTGAACCCACTCTGCAGGCCCCTGCCTCTGTGTGGCGCATCCCCGCCATCACGCACAAACCCTAAAGTCACCTTTTTGAGATTTCTTACACCCCATGCCTTAGGCCTAGCATGTTGGGTCGCACTGGGCCACGGGCCCGGTGTCTACCAACCCCCCCCCCCCTCTCAGCGCACACAAATCAGTGCTGTGGTGGGCAAACCCCCGCATGGACTCGGAGTGTGCATCTGGATGCACCCGGTCAACGGCACGGGCAACAGCCCATCTCTACGTCCGGGAAAACCGACCCCCGAGTAGCCAAACAGGGCAAGTCATCCAGGGGCTCCGTTGACACGACCAAAACGCGTTCAGGCCCACAGAGGGTCAGAATGTGCAGTGGCGAGAGGCCAACGGGCGCCGCCAAAGTCAAACAACCTATTACCGAGGCCTTATGGTGAAGTATTAGCGCGCTGGGCATGCAAAGGGGATGAAAGACAGCGAAGAGGCAAACAATTTGAGCGTGAAGCTTCTCCTGCTCCAATACTTGTTTGTTGAACATTGAAGTCATGGCATGCGGCAAAATGACTGGCATGACCACCATGCACCCCAAGGCATGTACACATGACTGATAGTTTATCACTTATGCCGCTTGAATGTATACTTGAGGGCACGCTGAGAGTAGAACATAAATGAGAACCCCTACATGGTTCACATGACCACCGTTGCGTGCAACAGAACAGGAAGGCAAGGTCGATGCAATGCTGTATCTTGGGTTGGGTGGGTTGGGGGTTGAGCATGTTTCATTTGCAAATCTGTGGGAAGTTTAGGTATGAATATGGGCAGATCTCAACAGAGAGCGGGATGAGGGCGATGGGCCGTCTTTGGCCCGAAATCACCTCGAAGAGAGATTGTTAGATCAAGCGCAGGCGCGGGCCTCGTATATCCCCCTTTGTTGGGGTCATTCGCGTAGCACACCCCAAGGCATGATATTTGATGTCCAACCCTTTGTAAAATCATTAATTTGCCCAATGAGACAACCCCCCAATGGATTTTTTGATTCTGGGGCCTCTACCCCTCAAAACTGGATATCACTTTTTTGAGGGGTGGGGTGTGGGGGGGGGGGGGGGTGGGGGTGGGGGTCAAAATCGGGGAGGCCAAATGCGGTTAGAACAAACCCGGTCGAATGGTAACGTAGCTGCCTTAATCACAGTTTATCACAGTTTAGGTCAGCGGTTCGAATCCTCGCCGGCTGACTGTCGTCGACAGCGCCGGCGAATACATTTTGCGCGTCACTTTTTGCCCGCAGACACGTTATAAGCGGCCGCCAGCCCCGGCGAACATATTTTTGCTTG
This sequence comes from Eutreptiella sp. 'Long Island Sound 2002', assembly GCA_964036045.1. Taxonomy (NCBI): domain Eukaryota; phylum Euglenozoa; class Euglenophyceae; order Eutreptiales; family Eutreptiaceae; genus Eutreptiella; species Eutreptiella sp. 'Long Island Sound 2002'. The sequence goes on from OZ038393.1 coordinate 25,493,130, forward strand.
TCACTTTTTGCCCGCCGACGCAGTCCAAGCGGCCGCCGGCCCCAGTGAACACATTTTTGCGCGTCTGTTTTTGCCCGTGGACGCGTTATAACCGGCCGCCGGCCCGGGCGAACACATTTTTGCGCGTGACTTTTTGCCCGCGGACGTGTTACAAGCGGCCCCCGGCTCCGGCGAACACATTTTTGCGTGTCACTCTTTGCCTGCGGACACGTTATAAGCGGCCACCGGCCCCGGCGAACACATTTTGTGCATCACTTTTCCCCCGCGGACGCGTCATAAGCGACCGCAGGCCCCGGCAAACACATTTTTGCGCGCCACTTTTTGCCGGCGGACGCATTACAAGCGGCCGCTCGCCCCACGGAACACATTTTTGCTCGTCATTTTTTGCCTGTGGACAACCAGGGTTCGAACCGCCGATGTGCAAGTCTGCGGTCGGCTGCATTACCATTCGGCCGCTGCTAGCCCTGGGTAGTGGTAGTCCTCCCCATTGCTTGGAGCCGAGTCGGCCACCAACAAAAAAACTCAAGCTGTGTGTTTCCGTTTGCTTGCCTGCTTGCCCGAATGACTGTCCGACTAACTGCTCGCCTAGCTAACTGACTGATTGGCTGACTGTCAGCCTCTCTTCGAGGTGCAGTGCCGAAGGCAATAGAATTTTAGATTACTAGTTTGCAGTAGTATGAGACAGACATGATTGTGGCACAATGCTTTGAGTGTCTGAAGCACGCGTGGGAATGATGTGCCAAACTTCCCGTGACACGTGCATCAAAGTCACGAGCCATTTCCACGGCTTCATAAAAAAAAACCGCAAAAAAACCGGTAATAAACTTTTTTTCAAAAAACTATCAAAAAAAACTGCACAAAGGGTTCCTGGATGCGGATGCATGTTGTCCTGTCCTGAAGGGTGTTAGTTTCTTCCTTGATATTTCTTGCTGCCTTTTGGACGATCGTTGTTCGGAGTTTGGATGATGGGGGAATGTTAGCGTGCCGGGCGCGCGCCGGGCATCTTTTTGGACGCGTGCCCCTCTAGCGGCCTTTCAGGGGGTGCACTAAGGGGGCGCACTTAGCACAGTGCAGCTATTTGGGTTCCTGGCTGTACTAGAGACCCACACTTTGAGATACAAGGAGCATCATGGTGACCCCTAGCGTAGGTTTTGACTTCTGATTTCGTCTCCTTTGCTGGGGACCCCCGAGAATGCAGGGGTGACGTAGCATTTCCGCCCTCTTTTGGGCCCCAATATTCCGGTGCTATTGAGGAAACCGGGACAATCTTTGAATCCACGCTTTGTTGCGTGGCCCCTCAAGTTGGGGTTAGGGACTCACAATCCACGCTTTTTTGCGTGGCCCCTCGAGTTGGGGTTAGGGACTCACAATCCACGCTTTGTTGCGTGGCCCCTCGAGTTGGGGTTAGGGACTCACGATCCACGCTTTTTTGCGTGGCCCCTCGAGTTGGGGTTAGGGCACGCATTGAGCAACTGTTTGCTCGGTTGTGGCATTGGGGTTTGGTTAGGAATATCTAGCGTGGCGGCCCCAAGGAGTTGCACCGGTCAGTCCGCATTTTGTTGCATTTGACTCAGTTTTGCATCCGGAGGCAAGTCCGTCATGCCCCGTACGGACCATGGGAGCATGTCCCGCCTCAGGTTTGGACTGACCAAAGCAACTCGGCCGCCACGCAAGATGAGGCAGAGGATGAGGCGGAAGTGTGTGTTTTGTGTTGCCAAAGGTGCTCCAACGTCGCAGTTTGTCATGAGTGTAAGGAGCACTATTGTAATGAATGTATTGACACCTACACTTGTGGGACCAATGTTGTTTGTTAATTACACTACAAATGACAATTGGAGTGGTTGAATTCACAGATCCTGTTGTTTTTTTTTTTGCAATGTGCTTTGTAGGGAAGGTGTGCAGTGCAATGTGGTCTACTTGCGGGGCTTCTCCATGGGAGGGTAAATCTGGGGCTGAAGTCGGGATATTTAATAGAAAAGTAGCGTGCCGGGCGCGCGCCGGGCAAACATTCCCCCGATGTCACACCTCAATCACACAGTCCAGCACTTCAACCCTCTGGTACCTTCTATTCAATCTGAAAACTTCCCCCTGCTAGTTGTTTCCCTTCTATACTGTTAAATGTGGGTCACGAAGGTCACCAAGTGTAAAAAAATGCCAAAATGCTGGTCACCGGAGGTAACCGAAATCTTGGTGACTCAGGAGCCCCCATGTGGGGATATGTGGACTGCACTCCCTTTGTCATATTTGAGTGGAACGGCCTCCCGATGGGAGGTCAAGGTGGGCCCTGCGGCCTACCAGCAAATCGTCCAACATGTGACCGGAACTGTCCGCAGCCTTGTCCCTACATTGATGACATTCTGTCATCATTATGGAAACACATGTTAGAGCCGGACACCTCATCGGTGCTATGAATGGACAGGCTTGAAACCCCCCCGGGCGGGGGGAGGGGGCATCAATGGTTAGGTTGCAATGTTTTGGGCTCCGGCTGCACCTACCCCCCACAACTTTCATCGCCCACTGTCCACATTGTTCGCATCCGGTGCAATCGGGTCCATTGATGTGCCCTGGCCTTTCCCTCCCGCACTGGTTTGGGTTGCGCTCATCCGGACTCTATAGGGTCCGGCGTACAGCCTGGTCACTCCTTCACTGAGTGTCGTTTAGCTGGCGCCACTTGGCCCTCCCAGTAGGGATGTGTTAGAAGGGGGGGGGTGTTGCCATGGGGGGAATGTTTGTCCGGCGCATGCCCGGCGCACTACCTTTGTATTAAGTATCCCATCTCTAGCTCCACCTTTATCTTTATCCTCACCTAGGGAAGTCGCCCAAGTAGACCACACTAGACTGCAAACCTTCCGAGCCAATTACGTTGCACAAGCTGAAATATGAGAATTCAGCAACACAAAATGTCACTCCCACCACTTCCAACCACCACCCTTGCCATCATCATAAACTGGGTGCAAAGGATGGGCCAGATTCTTAGACACTGCGAGAAGGTACTCGAGATTGTTTGGTGAGGGGGGCTTTGCAACGTCTTGGTCTCACATGTGCAGCAAGCAAGGAGTGTTAAACCCGTGTTTGTCCCAACGAACACTGTTTACCCCTTTCATTGAGGGTCTTTGTGAATTTTAATTTCTTTCTGACAGCATGTTTGCTCGCTCCCCTGCTAAGAGTCACTCCCAAAATGAGGGGTCGGGTTCCAATGCCCCGGCACCTCCGTCAGCAGCTCCCAATAACGCCACAACGGAAGAACTGAAAGCACTCCTGGACCGCCAGAGGCTGGAAATGGAAGGCCTCAGAGCACGACCGGAGGCACAGAAGATCGCGGACCAAGCGGTAGTCCTTGGGCTGAACGAGGCCACGCTGCAGGAATTCTAGGGCCGCGAGCGGCTGCCCCAGTGGATGCGAGACACCCTGGGCGCTCTGCGGCAGTACGTGGTGGCGGTGCCACGACCCGCACGGCCGGCCGGGGTTGGAGGGGACGTTGCTTCGCAAGCCAGCCCAGGCGATACCCTGGGTAACAGGATGTGGGCGTGCCTGCAGCAAAGCCATCAGGCTTACCGCTTCCGCTACACGGCGCAGCAGCAGAGTGCGGAGGCCAGAGACACGCTGGGCAAGCTCCAGTGGGAGGAGGCGTTGGCGCGTGGCGGCCCGCAGCGAAATTCGTTACCCAAGAGGGTGTGCTGAAGTGGATTGCCAGCAATGGCAATCATATTCCCTTGGCTGCCAAGCCTCCCAGAGACTGGCGACGTTGCCAAGATCTGTGTAAGCCTGAAGGGGAGCGCCAGCACTGGCATTTCTAGTGCCCCTTTTGGAGCTGATTGTTCCATGCCGGCCACCCCGACGGGCGCACGGGTGAGCCGGATTCTCAGGGTGCCTCGTCAGGGCATCCAGCGCCAGACAGCGCGCGGGACGTGGCACGGCACGTAGCCGATGCACCCCTGTGGGGCGGCACCGCAGCTACTTTCCTTGCGGCGAGAGATATGTGGGACGAAGCAGCATGAGCTGACGGGGAAGGGAGTGTCCGCGCACAGGCCCTCCTCGACTGGAGACCATCGACGCCGGCTCGCTACAGATCCGCAATCATCCAGCTGGTGGAGACCGAGCGACAACGCCCAGACTTGGGCCTGCAGGAGGTCGTGGCCGAGAGCTTGGCCATGCGGTCCGGCCAGGGCCAATCCGCCTCGGGCATGCGCGGCATCTTCGCCGCCGTCCGGGCCCTGGAGGACCTGTGTATCCTTCCGCCCACGGTCCTGCCGCTCCACCGGCGCATTGCGGGGGGCGGGTCCCAGCCGAAAGGCCAGGACTACGCTACGCCTCCTATGTTGCGTGAGATTATGTCGGCAGCAAGCACGGATCAGCAGCGCGTCGTTGCGGCCCTAGGTGTGCTCTCATGGGTTTGCTTCCTCCGCGTGGGGGAGGCAGCGAGCATACGACCATGCGACGTTGAGGATGCCTCTCTCGTTTTCTTCCGCAGCAAGCCCAAACAACAAGGGTGGCACCGGCGCCCGCTGGCACGGTACCCGGCAGCGTGGGCAGGATGGCTCCGCGATTACGCCCGCGTTCATGGCGTCGCCTGGGATGCTCCGTACGTCGCTGGGGGTGCCCCTGCCCTGGAGCGCTGCCTGGCCGAGCTGCTGGCGGGTACCCGCTGGAGGGGCTACACGTGGCACTGCTTCCGGAGGGGCGGGGCAGGCGCATCCTTGGGCCGCAAGCCGACCCTCCCGTGCTTCAAATGGTGGGGAGGGTGGACAGATACTCCCACAGCAATGCGGTATGCCATGGCATTCAAAGACCCAGAGGTACTCGGGCCGTTGCAGCTCCCGTCCCCTTCGTCGGAGTCGATGGGGACTGGCGAAGAGGAGATTACCAACTGCATTGCAGTGTGGGGAGGAGACATGTTCGGCGCTGACAAGCTCGAGGAGGATTCTGGCTATGTCGGTCCTGTCCACTTGCCTCCTCCTCCGGGTGACCGCCAGGCTGATACGGTGGACCCACGTGTTGAGAGTCCTTGTAGTGGGGATGCTGTATCCGGCCCAGCCAAAGACACGGATACCAGCTCCTCGGACGGCTCCGATAGTGGCTCCACGAGCAGCTCCGGCGTGGAGATCATCGAGCCGCCCACGGGGAGGCCTCAAGGAGGCGCACAGCCGGCCTTCAGGGTTGGGACGGGGGGGCCGGGGGAGGGGTCCGACCGCGGAAGCGCCGCAGACCCGGTGCACAGGGTAGCGGACGCCAGTGCCAGACCTCCCACACCGCCAAGCGAGTTGTGCCTGTGGGCGTCCCCAGTCCTGAGCAAAGGAAGAGGGTGCCTGGCGTGCCGGTGGGAGTGGCGAATCAGTCAACGGGGCAGCCCCCCACACCCCAACGCTGTTTTGTGCGCCCCCGCCCCGAGCAAGCTGAGACCGGGGAGGGACCACCGTCTAAACGTAGGTGTCTCGGGCCGCGTGCAAAGGCGGTCAATGCGGCCGCAACGGAGGCACCACGGGGGCGCTTCGAGGGCCGCCAGAGGGGCCGCCACTCAGCCCCAGTTGTATGTTCTATTTTTGCCAGCCACTCCTGATTCTGACCTGCGGCCGGCCGCCGCACGAGTACCTGACCACACACGAGCCACCGCCAGCTCGGTGCGAGCGGCACCCTCGGGGGGGGTTGACTGTCTACACGGTCGCTGCCCCCCAGAGACAACCTTCCCCGGGGGTGGCCTCAATGGGCGACGCGGAAGCCGACAATGCACCCCCGGTACCACCCGAGCCCCCGCTCTCTTCGCCCGTTTTATGGCAGCACTTGCACCCCATGTGGAGTGGTTAGCTAGGCGGTTGCGCTGCTCTCAACGGCCGCTGCTGAAGCGTATGCACCTCCTGGTCACGAGACTTTTTTCAACCGCGGAGGACTAGCGTTTCGAGAGGACCATAGAGACATGGGTCGGTGCGCTGGGGGAGCTGGAGGAGGGGGTTTGGGATTCTCTCTTGCATCTGACCACATCGCCCATCCCTGTCCTCATGCGCACTGACCCGTCTGTGGCCGCGAAGGGATGGGGCATATGAGATACCAGCTGATCTCTTGCACCGGGTAGTACCGCCTGACTTCGTTCAGCGAGCAATGCAGTATAATGTGGAGGCGGACCCGGAGGGGGGCGCTGGGAGGATAGGCCCGGGTGTTGAACCCATCGTGGCGACACTTCAGGAGGCGCAGGTCTTGCAGCCGGACACGCCCCCCCCCCTCGATTTTTCCTTTCATCATTCCTAAGAGTAGCGCCAAGGTTAGTCTGATCATGTCATGTGTGGGTATGAACGAGTTTAAGGGGAAGCCCCTAGGGTTTGATTTGCTGTCATGGGAAGGCGTTGCCCGCTTCTTGGCGCGGGCACCGCCGGGCGTATGGTACTATGCCACGCACGTGGACTTGTCCAATGCGTTTTGGTCCTTTGTGTTGCCCCCGCATGCACGCCGTGCGTTTCGTTTTCGTGCAACAAGAGGGGGGACAGTCTACAGTCTGGATAGGCTGCCTTTCGGATGGAAGTACTCCCCAATTATCTGCTAGTTTGCCCTTTCCGAGATTGTCAACCCCCTGATTCCAAAGGAGATTATCCTCCTTCATTATATGGACGATTTCCTTCTGATCGGTCCGGATCCGGCGGAGTTAGCCACAGCCACGGCCCTGGTGGCCGAGGCACTGCAGACACACGGGTTTATAGTGAGCCCGAAATCCACCCTCAGCCCGGTTGAGCGTATCTTTTTCTTGGGGAAGTGGCTGGATTTGTCTGCCCGTACCATCTCCTCCCACCCACGAGCGTTCTTGCAGATGCTTAGTGCTTAGCCGCGAGTCGCAGTGCGGACACTGAACTATAGCAGACTGGTAGGCAAGTTGATCGGCTCCATGCAGTGGCACGTACGCCCGAGATTGGGGACCGGCCCCTTGTTTGCCGGGAGCTACTGTTGGATGCGATGGGGGGACCACGGCCAAGCGTTGCCGCTGAAGGTTCTGGAGGGGCTGGCCACCATAATGGCTTTGGCCGCAGAGGAGTGGCGACCGCCGACATGGAATGTTTTCGAGGAGTTCGACCGGCTGGCAAGACCCGTGTGAGGGGGCGAACGTTTCGAAGTCTGTCTTGAGCGACCGGGTTATCTGTGTCGATGCGGCTTGGGATCTGTGCCGCTATCGGGTGGGGGGCCTGATCCCGGGGCTGGGAGCCCGCACTTGGTTGCCGCGGGCACGGGTCACCAACTAGCAGCAGGCCGAGCTGAAAGGGCTGGCGTGGGCGGTGTGGTTGGCGGTGGTTCTGGGGTGTTGGTCGGTCACGGTAGTCACCGATAGTACGGCGGCAGGGCATCATGTTGCAGGGTTGCGCGCTAAGACGTGGCTGGGGAAGCAAATGCGGTTGCTACACGCGCTGGCATGGCGGCTTCGCTTCTTGGGCCCGGTTGTGAGGGTGGTTTGGTGCCCAACTGAGATCCAGCCGGCTAACCCGCTGAGCGGCCTCGAGTCCGATTTTCACGGGTTGATGGCGCGCGCGGAGCAAATGGCATGGGTTTCGCCGGGCCGCCTGCTAAATTGCGCCGACTTGTGCACCTTTGTGGGCGTTTTAACGCTGGCATAAGATTGACCGTGCACGGAAATCCGTTTTGCTCAACACGAGCAGCTCCGTCGGGGAAGGGTGACTGTCTACACGGTCATTGCCCACAGAGACAACCTTTCCCGGGGGGGGGGGGGGTGACCTCGCGAGGCGGCAGCGGGCCAGTGATTCGCTTGACCGGAGTAAGGGCGCCTCCGGGTACGGGGACCTGGCTGCCCCCCCACCCCCCTTGTTTTGCCTCCCCCACCCTTTTTCTATTTGATGGTGCGACCCGGCAGAGGTAGGGGCAGGGCCGGCGGGAGAGCGCACGGGCAGCCAGCTCAGCACCCGCAGCACCGCACGCGCCCGGAGAGCTGGTTCACGACAGCGATCATGCGACGGTGGCGTACTGCGGCGGTTGCCGCCTTCCCGCATACCCAACACCGCCGCCACTGGATTCGCGAAGTGTGCTTGTTGCAGCCGGTGGATCGAATCGCCCCAGGGGCCGTGCGGATGCAGGATCTGCTGGCGGGCTGTTGGGACGGCCTCCGGCACGCCCCTGGTGCGGAGCTGCTCTTGGACAACGCTGAGCTGTGGATGAGCGCAGTGCCCGTCCTGGGGGGCGTGCCGGACCTGGGCGTGAAGGGGGCGGCGCTCCGCGCCGTCTTTGGGTGGCGCTACCCGTCGGGTGCGACCCTTTGCGCCCGGGCCCAGCGCCCCACCCCGCACCAGCAAAGCCGCCCCCAATACTGGAATCGGTGGGTCGCCCCCCTTTGGGGGTTGCGGCCCATCACCCGGTATCCGGGGGGTGGGGAGTGGCAGCCGGCAGCACCGGTTTGGGCTGCCAACCCCCACCGGCGAGTTGTTTTGTTTGAGGGTCTCAATGGCCAGGGCAGGGGCCATGCGGTCGGGCTGTCCTACACCGGACAGTTGTGGGACAGTGCGGCCGCCGGCGGGGGGGGGGGGGGGCATGCACCGCACGGTGGACGAGGCGGTTGCGGCATTGGCAGCGGCCCTGCCGGTTGTAACGGATGTGTGGTGGGTGGTGGTGCCGTCGCAGCGCGACGTACAGGAGACGGCACACGAGCCCGATATTATCCGACGCATCCACCCGGCGGTTTGGGGCTTGTGGACGGTGGTGTATAAAGCTTGGGTGGTCTCGCGCGCGCTCCCAGAGGGCTGGCAGGCAGGAAGGGCGGCTGCGGCTGTACCAAACGCCTGACCGGTGCACGCCTGCAGTGAGCAGCGCCGGGGGGGTTGGAGATCGATGCCCTGACCTGGACCCGACCATCTACACGGTCATTGCCGGCTAGCTGGCCAGTCCAGGCTGGGGCGGTGGTGTGGGCGCCCTGCAGTGAGTGGCAGCAGTCAGGAGTGGTATTTATATTAATTATTCGCGGCCTGTTTTATCTTTCCTTTCTTGTTTTTGCCTTTTAGGCGCACGGCGATTGGCGGGGTCGAAGGGAGGGTTGAAAGTTAACCGAAGAGTTAAGTCAGACCAGTGTCTTGGTGCTTTGTTTGCTTGTGGTAAACCTGTGTTTGTCCCAACGAACACTGTTTACCCCTTTCATTCAGGGTCTTATTGAATTTTAATTTCTGCCCTACCCACCCACCCTTGCGTCCTGCCCTTCAATGCTGTGCACTATGGCACGGTGGGAGTTTTCAGTCCCCCTTTTTGCTGTTCAGATGGATTTTGATTTTCAGGCAGGATCCGATTTTATTGCTTTCAGTTGAGGTTCAGGTGAGGCTGGAGAGTTGAGTAGCCCTACGGGATGCCACCGGCTCTTTTCCTTTTGGCTGTGGGAAGAGACATTGGTGATGAATATGCCTCCGTTTTGGGTCTGCGTGTGGGGTGATCGTGGAGTGTGCCCGAGGCATCTCTTGTATCGAGCGGTGTCCGGCCCCGGTGGCTTGAGTCTAGCTTCCAGTGAACTATTGTGCCCTGTGCACTGTATTCGAACAGGAGAACCTGCCTGAAGAGTTCAGTCAGACCAGTGTCTTCGTGCTTTGTTTGCTTGTGGTAAACAATTGAATTCATGCATTGCACCCGAGCCCCCACCTCAATATGCTAGACGCCCTGAGCATCACTGTGATAGTTGGACAAGTGCCCAAAAAGAGTTGGCCTGCGTATCTCCATGCAAGATGTGGAGTCTCAACATTGCTCATGGCTGAGGAATGGGAGAACTCATTTCTATTGAGGCTCAGGGCATTCGTGATATCATGCTCCATGGGCACCCAAAAATAACCCACATGGATGGTTTGTTTGTTCATCAATTGGGCCAGAAGACTCGTCAATGATACAACAAACATGCCTTCGGTGAATGCAAATGCAAATATTGAAAATACAACGTAGAGGATCAGGGGGGGGGGGTGGAAAAAAATTCGCGCCCGGAAAAAATTTTCGCGGGGGGTTGGGGTCCCGGGCCTTGCCTGCGAAAAAAAAACTGTCGCAGTATTTTCATAGCATATGGAATTTTTTTTTGCAAAGTGTAGGAGGACAAATTTCGTGCGGCAAATTAGTGAATGTGGCCGCATTACAGTTTGTCACATTGCTCACAATGAATGATTTCAACTTGTTTTTGTGTATTTGTGGATTGTGCATAGTCTTGTGGTGTAGAGGAGAGGTTGTTTGTAAGGGGAGGGTTATTGTAGGTGAATGTATGAGCATGTCACTATTTTACATCCCCTTACCCCCTTTTGTGCTATTGTTCCCTTTGCCTTAGACCTCATCACATGTCATCGCCTTTGCTTTCTTCCCCTTTGAACCTGGCATGGGCGAACCGTACTTCAAGTGGGAGGCATTGTATTTGTGGGGAGATCATCATCAACCTCCGAATCACAAATTTTCAATGATGAACCACACATCCACCTTGAAACGGCTTCGTTTAAAGGAAATTTTGGGTAAATGTGTAAGGAAAAAATTTTCGCAGGGGGTGGGGGTCCCGGGCCTTCCCCGCGAAAATAACGTTGTAGCCCGGTATCAGGAATTTTTTTTCTACCCCCCCCCCTGGTAGAGGATACCTAATAAATGCAAAAAGCTCTGCTGGCTAGACACGTAGGCAGAATGCACCATGGGGTGATGCATCAGAGTTGTGTCGCACTAGTGTTAGGGCGTGCAGATTCTCTAAAAAAAAATGCAAATGAAATGTAGAATAGCCCAGCATACTATTCAAGTGTGAACGCCGTGGCACTGTTTTTGGCAGCCATTTGGCGGTATCCAAGTTCAAGGTGGAAAAATTCCAAGCCTATCCCCACCCTCAGAGGGAGTTCGGACCTTTTCTGTTGCATCATCCTTCCTACAGTTTCACGCTTCCATGGGGGCCAGTTGGCCCTTCTCTGATGCGACAGTTTTGAGAAAGAAGTGATGTAAAGCACTAGTAAGTGCTGTAATTGCCACACAGAACCGGACGTCTGACCGAGCACTTACACGTAAGTCCGAGCCAAATAAAAGAGAAAGAAATCAATTACAGCACATGGACGGAACGGAATGCATATGCCGGCGACCGTAGCTCATGCGGGAAGCACCTGCATGGTGTGCATGGCCAGCTACCAGCAGCAGCTTTACGCCACGCAATCTTTCGTGTGAGATGAGGGCTGCACTGCGCCAGTAGAGCGAGAGGCTCCACTGCTTTGGGTTCAAGAGGGAATCTTAGCGCACTGGGCAAAGTTTCAACGGTCACCGTCCCACCTCCAACCATTTGGGGTCGTCTGTTTGTATGGGATGTTCTGACCTGGCCTCGCACAATGGGATTTGGGCACTTGTCTGAGTCCCCAAGAGAGCAAGCAATGATTCCAAGACAGAACATTGCCACTGCACTCCCTCACCACCACTTCTTTCAATCATGCATGAATGACTTGTGCTTTTGCAATTGTGAAAATGGCACCACGCGCTACGTATGCCAAGGGGAAAGCATTCGTATAGATGGCTGGAACATTCATTTGGATGCCGGGCGCGCGCCGGGCAACCGTTCCCAAGTGAGTTGTCAGGTGGTTTGGCCATGGCCATGCCCATCCTGTGGCCCGACCAGGGCTCCTTTGCACTCCAATGCACAGTGGCTGGTTGCCAGACCTGGCACTGAAGTGGGTGCTGGCACTGGAGTGGACGACACAGGGGCAGTAGGCCGCAATTGGGAGCCATGGGACAGGATATGCCTTCCATCTTCACCCGCAGGGCTGCACACAGGTCATATGCCCCCCCCCCCCCTGTGTCTAGGAACCGCCTTGTGCAAGAACCGCCCCCTGGTTCCGCGATCGAATTCTCGCACTATTTTTTTTACCACAGAATTGGGTTTTTCGTGGTTCTGGTGGATGAACGACAGCTAATCAGGTGTGCAGGACAACATTTCATTTGTATTGCATGGTTTGCGGAATTTAGAGGCATTTTAACATCCCAGAACCCAAGCCTAAGCCGAAGCCCAAGCCAGCTCCGAAGCCCAAGGCAGCACCGAAGCCTGGCCCCAAGGGGCAGCACAGACAGGAATTCGGGATGGTGTATGCAGTATCACAGGAAGAAGGGTTTCACATCAGAACCAGGTGAACATTAGATCATTCAATGCTCGTTGGAAGGCACACTACAGCCCAGTCAGCTAAGATTCAGTCCTTCGGTGTTCATTTGTCTGTGGGAAAGGAGTGGGTGCGCATACCCCGGCGCAACACGCTGGAAAAAAAGTTTTTGCGGTACGGGGCTGCTCACGGTCGTGCGCAAGGACCAAACCCCTGGTTCCGCAGTCGAATTTTGGGGGAAAAGCGTGCGCAGGAACCAACCCCTGGCTCCGCGGTGGAACATTGCCGGTTCCTGGACACGGGGGGGGGGGGGGGCGGGGTACCACTGACACTGGCCGCTGGCCGCACAATACAACTCACAGCGGATGTCCATTCCCACATCACTCTGCGTGCACTTCTGATTGGGGGATGCAAAATGGCCTAATTTGCCACAGCGCACTGTGCACCCCCTAAATAACGGGAATCCATGACGTAGGTCAAATAAAAACACGCACAGTGCCATTTGGCTGTGACCCGCTTCTATCTTGACGATAGCACCAAAAGACACTTAGAAAGATGTGACAATATGCAGCATTGTGTGCACCACACACCTGTCCATCCCGTGCTCCCATGAAACGGCTAGTGCAGCCCGTTTGGTCTTGCATCCTCCCGAGGGCGGATTTTGTGGTCATGCTGTAGCTATGTTGGGCGTCAGCGCTGCAGAACCTGTGCAGCCGCCCGTTTTCAAATGGCCTACCGCCAGTGGCTCTGGAAATGGTACCCTTCCAGCCTATACAGGGTGGGGAAAAAATTCGGGAGGCCAGAATTTGGTTTTCAAAATTTTGCCGGAAAGAAAAGTGGGGAAATGTTCGCGGCGTGTGACCACCTACTTCATTGCGCATTCAGACGGGGGCAAGTACTGCGAATTTAGACATGTGCAGCGGTGTGCCTTTCATCCCCCCCCCCCTCCCTGGGTGTGGTTGAGGCTCGAGGGTGTGCGCCCCGCGGTCCCACGGCCGCAAGAGCGCTCGGTGCATGCGGGTGCCCCCTCCGTTGCGCACCCGGCCCCTTCCCGCCCAACCGCCGCTTGTCTCAGGAGCAGGGCGCGTTCACATCGGCATCTTGCATTCCCCATGCCCCACGATGGAGCCGGCGGCAACCCCCCGGGCAGCGGCAGGTGGCTGCGGGCTCTGCCGCGGCTGAAGACCGCGCCCTCCGCGCCAACGCAGTCGCTGCCGCGGACCTTCGGCGCGTGCGACGCGCCGCCCGCCAACGGGCCGGCGGGCGGCCTCTCGAGCAGCATGTCGCTGCGGTCGCTGCTGCGCGCCGTCACCGACTGGGCCCCCGACCCGTTGGACTCCCCCCGGTCCCTCCAGTCCCCCTCCGAGTCGCCGCGCGCCGAGGCCGAGGTCGAGGCCGCGGCCGCCCTAGCGCCCCCGAGTGCTGGGGGCAACCCCCGCGCGGACTCGCCGGGCCGCCGGTCGTTCCCGCGTCCGCCCCTGAGTTCCGTGTCGCTGCCGAGTGTGGGTCCGGGCCCCAGGCCGCGCGACGCCGGGCGATCCGCCGCCGCCGCCGCCGCCGGGGCGGCGCTGTGGGAGGGGGACGCGGTGTTGCTCCGGCGCGGGTGGTCCGATCCGGCCATGCGGTCTCCGCCGGAGGCTGGGGACCCCCCGGCCCCGGCCGCGGCAGAGCGGTCCGAGGCCTACAGACTGTCGCAATGCCCGCGGCACCCCCCGCCCTCCCGGAGCTCAGGCGCCATGTCGCAGCTCCTGCGGGGCCAGCGGCCTGCCAACGCCGTGGCTCCGCTGGACACCGACCGGGCGCCGGACCCCTCCGGATCCGTGGAAGTCATCCCCCAATCCCCGTCCGACGCCTCGACATCGCCGTCCGATGCCTCAACGGTGGTCGTGGATGGCCAAGGCTGCAGGGTGGACCTACCTTCGTCGCCGCAGAGTCCGGAGCACTCCCTAAGCGACCCGCCCGACGGCACCATCCTCCGCCACCTGTCGCATGCGCTGCAATTTCCTGTGCCCCCCGATACCGACGCGCACCGTCTGCCCTTCGGAAAACCCACCGTTGGCGCCGTGGCAGTCAGTCTCGTCGTCGGCGTTGTCCCCGTTCTTGTCTGCTTTGCTCTGTGGCAGAGGCTGGAGCGGTCCTGCGCACCGCCCGTGGACGGCCTTCATTACGTGTGGTGGCGCCCGGCCGGCGTGGCACTGCTCCTGGCGGCCATGGGGCCCCCAACCTTCGCCATGGATCAGGTGCGGCTCCTTCGTGATGGTGCGGTGAGGTGAGGTGAGGTGAGGTGGGGTGAGGTGGTGTGGTGTCATGGTGTCATGGTGTCAACGCCAGGTCCCACCTCCTGCAGGAGGCAGTTGCCCGCAGTCCCGGCCGGGACAGAGTGGCACAATACCGTAGCAGGTGCAACACCCTGTGCGACGCTCCGCGACCACACAGCCGGGCCAGGGGGGGGGGTGGAAAAAAAATTCGCGCCTGGAAAAAATTTTCGCTGGGGGTTGGGGTCCCGGGCCTTCCCCGCGAAAATAACGTTGTAGCCTGGTATCAGGAATTTTTTTTCTACCCCCCCCCCCTGAGCCGGGCCCCCACGCAGGTCCCTGTGCACACAGGGCCCCCAATGTATTCAGTTCTGTCAAAGTAATAAATTCTGCATGGGCACACACCCAATGCCTTCAGTTCCGCGAAAAGTAATGAATTCTGCATGGGCACACACCCAATGCCTCGGGTTTTGCCAAAAGTAATAAATTCTGCATGGGCACACACCCAATGCCTTCAGTTCTGCCAGAAGGAATAAATTTTGCATGGGCACACACCCAATGCCTGCAGTTCTGCCAAAAGTAATACATTTTGCATGGGCACACACCCAATGCCTTCAGTTCCGCAAAAGGTAATAAATTCTGCATGGGCACAAACCCAATGCCTCCGGTTCTGCCAAAAGTAATAAATTCTGCATGGGCACACACCCAATGCCTCCGGTTCTGCCAAAAGTAATAAATTCTGCATGGGCACACACCCAATGCCTTCAATTCTGCCAAAAAGCGGTGCGGAGGGTGGGCGCACATCAATCCCCACCTCAGCTGCCACACGTCCTGTAGCCGCAGCCGCTACACGGCAGCTCAACGCAGCCAGCCCCCGTCCCGTTACCAATCCAGGGACTATGGGGAGGAGGTGCAACCCGCACCTCACCTGCCACATGGCAAGAGCCCAGGCCGGGGCGGTGGCGCCTTTGCTTGACGCAGCCAGCCCCCATCCCGTTACCAATCCAGGGACTATGGTGGGTGCTGCACCGGTTCCGGAAGCACCGCAGCACTACTTCTCAGATGCTGCAAGCACTGCAGCACTCCTTCTCAGCTGGTTGCAAGTGTTGCAGCTCTCCTTCACTGCCACACGGTAGCAATCGTGGAGCGGAGCTCCAGCTGCTCCACTGCAGCTTGACACACCCAATGCCTCTGGTTCTGCCAAAAGTAATAAATTCTGCATGGGCACACACCCAATGCCTTCAGTTCTGCCAAAAAGCGGTGCGGAGGGTGGACGCACGTCAATTGCCACCTCAGCTGCCACACGTCCTGTAGCCGCAGCCGCTACACGGCAGCTCAACGCAGCCGGCCCCCGTCCCGTTACCAATCCAAGGACTATGGGGGGGTGGTGCCTCCCACTGCACCCGCCGCACGGCAGGGCCCAGGGCCGCAGAAATGTCCATAGCCGACCGGCGTCACAGATGCGGTGTGCTTGGGCTCAGGGTCGTCACCACCAGGGCCCGGCCCAGGAAGGGCAGTACACAGGGGTTGTAGGGGGTCAGCCGCACGGCTGTCCCCAGCAGCAGCTGCCGCACGGCGGGTCCGCTGACCGGTGTCACAGCTGCGGGGCTCCCAATCATGGCCATGAGGCAGGGGGGATGGGCCCCTGGTCTCACCGGACGTTATTTCAGCTTGCCCCCGCCCATTTTCCCCACCCCTTGCCGAAGCCGCCGCACGGCGGGACGGTCCTCTGCATGGTAGCCGCACGGCCCATGAGAGAAGCCACTGAGTCAGGTGGCTGTTTTTGCATCCCAAGTGCCCCGGCCGCACGGCCTTTGGGTAGCGTCCGCCGTGGTGTGGGTTGGTGAAGGGTTGGTGGGGTGGGTTGGGGAGGGGTGTGATACGGTGCGTTGCGGTGCTGTGGGGTGCGGTTGGGTGAGGTGGGGTGGGGTGGGGTGGTTGATCTCTAAAGTCGCCCTTTCTCCCTTGCAGCGTCCCCTCTGCCTCGCGGGGTCACCTACACCCTAGTGCCCCGGACAGCCTTGCATCCCTGCTGATGGGCTTGGAGTACCTCTAGTTCTGGTGCTGGGTGCATTACGGCTGAGCGGCACAGCCTTTCTTTCTTTCTTTGTCAGGTGCAGCTCCTTGGGTCCGTCCATTGGAAGGCGCTGCTGGGCCGTATGGCGGTGGTGTTCGTCCTGTTGTTCGCCGCGGGCTTCTGCTGGCGTGGCACCTGCGTGGGACCGATCCCGATGGTGATGCTCGCGCTGGTGGGGGCGGTGCTGGGGCAGCGCGTCATGCTGCGCGCGCACGCCGGGGCTGTGTCCCGCGCGCAGAAGAAGTGGGCCGCCGCCTTTCTCCTTCACCCACTCGTCTTTGTGGTGTTTGTGGGCGGGTGCATGTTGATCTGGTTCACCCCCGCACCAAGCTTCGCCAAGGGGGTGTGCCTCGCGCTCCTCTTCAACGCGCTGGAGCTGCTGTCGGTGCAGGTGGTGTTCCGGCTCTACGCCCGCCACGTGCAGTCGCAGCCGGCGGGTGGGGTCCTGGGGGATCAGCGGATGGTGCTGTCGGCATGGGTCGGGCACTTGCATTGCTTATTGGAGGGGTTGCGGCTGATCGCTCTACTGGTGTTCGCCGTCATGGAGGAGGACTCCCGGACATGGGCCGCCAGCATCCCCGCCTCCTGGACTTCCAACGTGCTGCTTCGGACGCAATGGATGTATGCGGCGTCCGCGCGGCTCCTGACCGGGCCCCCGACGGCGCGCATGACCTGCCACAACGCCATGAGATGGTACTTCGGGTATATCCGCTTTGTTGGGCTTGGCGCATTGCTGCTTTTCCGGTTGGCCTCCTCCCGCGGCTCCAGCCCCAGCCACCCCTGGTACTTCAACAGCAACACGATTGCCTGCGTGTGCTCGCTTCTGGGCGCAGAAGTGGTGGAGGACGCAGTTGTCTTTCTGATGCACCGTCTGAGCTGGGTGCCCAAGTTCGAGCAGTCGTACGCCACAGAGTATGCGGGCGAGCGCGCGCGCGACAGTTGGAGCATCAAGCTGATTTCTGGGCAGTCCTTTGAGTGGCGCCCTATGCTTGTGTATCTCGTCATGAGCTCCTCCACAACATGCCTCACGGCAATGGTTTTTGGATTGATTTCATTTCTAGGCCCCGGGTACATTCTGGGAAATTCAGCCACACTGGATCCTGTTCGGTTCTCATGGCCGGCGCCGGTATGCCCTGTGCCCTAACCCCCCTCCCCCTCTTCCACAGGTATTACCAAAAACAAATTCCAAAAATTTCCCCCTTCCCAAACAGTAACCCAGCACACACATCCACACACACACACACACACACGCACAGACACACTCACCACCTCAGGCAAGAACTGATTGCGTTGAAAACACCCCCGTAGCGTGGCAATTGGCAATTGGCCCGAACACAAGCGCGGGCGAGGTGCAACTGCGGGAGGGCGCCCGTAGCTAGCCCTTTGCCGGGGACACAGAGCGTGCCATTGTTATGACTGCTGACCCGGAGATCCATGCAGACTTCTTCCATAATACGGGGTGCGTCTTGCGCACTGCGCGTGCGCCGCACGCACGGTGTGCCCAAAGTTTTTGCAGGACCATCCCCAAGCCCCATAGCAGTGCCTAGTACTGGTAACAATGAGCACTGCTATGCATTTATATAAGTTGTTTGCATGCCTTGCCCCCATTTTAGTGCATTTATGTGTATTGTTGTGCAACCTTTTCGATACGTTTGTGGTATCTCTAGCTTACTACCCCAGCATTCCTTTGCGGAAATAGGCGATCATATTGCCTGTTATTTTTAGATGGCCCGAACAAAATTTTTTTGTGTACCCATGGAGCTTTTCTCCCCCTTTAAATCTGCTCAGTCGGGCCCCGACCGGCCTGCTCGGTCTGCCTCCTTAGGTCTAGCCATAGTGGCTTGCCGATCTTGCAGCCATGAGTGCGGAGGATTTGCGGGCGCTGCTTCAGTACAGTAGCAGCATGCTACATGTCTGCTATGTGGGCTCCCCTAGAGGCCCTTTTGGTGGCGGAAATCAACCAAGTCCTAGACATGCTGCGTCCTGCCATCAAGAGCTTCTTGGGGCAAGCCCACATTGCATTCTTGACGAGATAGGCAACTAATGCCGTGCGGGATTACTTGGCTGCCTGTGGCGGGCCGGTTGCAAGGCCTTCCAACGGCCACGCGCGCTCACCACACATCCCTTTCACACCTCCAGCCCCCAAGCGACGGAGACCCAGATCCGCCTGCCCCCACCTCCCCACCGGCACCACCGCCGCAAGGCATGCTCATGTTGGAAGATGAACCAGCAGACGTCAACCGTGCAGTTGGAGCATGATTACTTGATTCTTTGGCACACACACACACATACACACACACAGCCTTGTTGTCTTGCAGAGAGGGAGGAAAGGCCGCGCGGAGCGAAGTCGAAACAAGGCTGCAGTGCGAACAATGCTGTAGAGAGGTGATGTATGTTAGCGAACGCCATGGAGTCTGTTGGAAAGATTGGGCGTCACACACACACACACACACTGGACTCATGGTTTCGCTGATGGATGTAGGAATATAGGAATGTTGAACCTCGCAGTTTGAGCATTGATTGAACTACTTGGGCGTCCCACACACACACACACACACACACACACACACACACACACACACACACACACACACACACACACACAGCCGATTGCCCCTGGCCTCCTTGTCTAGGAATGGTTATGCGCATCCCTTGTAGCTGGGCGTCTTAAAGCGGCCCGCTGGTGGTTTGCTGCAGCGAAATAGGAAGCTGTGAGTTGACCCTCAAAGTCTGAGCAGTGATTGAAGAGTCTGGGGGTCACAGCCGACTGCCCCGCAGTCATCATTTTATTTCTGATTCTACAGAAGCGTCCGGAAACAGGGCTGGTGAAGGTTGTACTTGGGGGCTGGCGGGGCCCTTGGAGCCCCCCCCCCCCCCGCCAAATAAAATTTTCGCAAGCCCAAGGTGCAAAGAGGTGCTTGCCCTTTCAGCACCGAATGCTGTCTCGTGCTCACCGCTGCACATGGAGCATTCTCATAAATAGTGCTGAGCACACACACACACACACACACACACACACAGTGACTGCCCCTGGCCTCCTTGTCCAGGAATGGTTGTATGCATGCAGCTGATGCCGGCCCCATCCGCGGGCGCTACCTGCACTCTTTGTTCCACACATGGACGCCCTCCCTGTTCCACCCGCAAGCAACTCAGGCGGGATGTGCAAACTTATGGTGGAAAGGGACATCATGCGCAGGGATACCTTGGCAGACAGCCGCTGTCCAGTCTATGTGAAGCACACTCGCTGCTGGCATGCGCACGTGACACGCTGATGCAAAGGGGGGTCAGGCACTGCTGGGCCAGGGGACACCACAAGGTGTGCACACCAGCACGCAGAGCAGCCCCCAAGCGCCCAGCACCGGTGGATATGCAACTCTCCAAAAGGCCCTGCAAAACGCAAAGCCCTGCACGCACATATGCGGGCCACGCGCGCTCACCACACATCCCTTTCACACCTCCAGCCCCCAAGCGACAGAGACCCAGATCTGCCTGCCCCCCGCCCCGAAAGGTTGTGGGATTGATCCCCGGATCGGGCATTTCTGGAGGCGGGCTTCGGCAGCCGTGCGTCAAGGGCATCCTTTCTGGGGAAATGGCCAAATTGAGTAGGCCGTGGAGGCCGCCTCGCTGCCGCGAGCACCACCAGCTGTGGCACCCCCAATACACACACAACATACCGGGCAACCTGGCGGTGACGGGCTCGCTGGGCTAATACCGTGGAGCTGGCCCGGCAGAAGCCACGGAGCCACCACCCCACTTCCAGGGTGGTCCTGGGGCAGCGAGCCAGGTTCTGGCCTAAAAGTGCATATCGCACTGGTCGAGGGGCAATACAGGGACGCACCCCTGGCCTGCACCGTGGGCCTGCTATAATGGGGAGTGACCCGACCCGAGGACGCCAGTGTGGCCATACAGGCTCAACCGGGAGACCTGGTAAAAATGGTAAAACCCCCTGGATTCTTTGGCACACACACACACACAGTGGGCAGGGGGGTAAGGCACTGTTGTGCCAGAGGCCACTGTGGGCACCCCTGCCACCCCTCCGCCGCGTCAGCACAGCTGCACGACAGGGCAGCAACGGTGAGAGCACGGACCCCTGAGGGGGGGGGGGGGGGCGTCGACTAAATGGCGCAGGGCGCAGCGGCAGCAGCTGCCTGAGGCCACACTCCCCTCCCCCTTCCTCCCGGCCAAACGGGCATGCACGCAGCCACAGAGCGAGGCACGGTATGGACGTGCAGGGACGGAGGTGACGTAAACCCCCAAACCCCAGAGGTTCTAACTCAGGCAAGGCCCCCAGCTGCGAGCAGGCGCCCAACAGGACAGCTGTACATCAGACTGTATGCTTTTGGAGTCGCCTCAGGCAACCACTGGGGCCCTGGACCCATACGACCTCTATAATATTGCAGCCAGTCCCTCACCCATGACGCCCTCGCTTAACACGTCGCACAGCGTCCAGGACTTTAATCGGCCTTTGCCCTCTATGATATTGTTTTGCCCTTTGGCGCACACACACACACACACACACACACACACACACACACACACACACACACACACACACACTGGGTTCATGGTTTCGCTGATGGATGTAGGAATATAGGAATGTTGAACCTCGCAGTTTGAGCATTGATTGAACTACTTGGGCGTCCCACACACACACACACACACACACACACACACACACACACAGCCGATTGCCCCTGGCCTCCTTGTCTAGGAATGGTTATGCGCATCCCTTGTAGCTGGGCGCCTTAAAGCGGCCCGCTGGTGGTTTGCTGCAGCGAAATAGGAAGCTGCGAGTTGACCCTCAAAGTTTGAGCAGTGATTGAAGAAGTGTGGGGTCACAGCCGACTGCCCCGCAGTCATCATTTTATTTCTGATTCTACAGAAGCGTCCGGAAACAGGGCTGGTGAAGGTTGTACTTGGGGGCTGGCGGGGCCCTTGGAGCCCCCCGCCCCCCCCAAAATAAATCTTAGGGTGCAAAGAGGTGCTTGCCCTTTCAGCATCGAATGCTGCCTCGTGCTCACCGCTGCACATGGAGCATTCTCATAAACAGCACTGCACACAAAACAGACTCTTAGGCCCCAAGCATAGCTTTGGGAAGCACACCAGCTCCCCGCCTGGCCTCGCTGCGCCCTCAAACAAAGAGGGGTGCGGCTCTACTGCTCTAGAGGTCATGGCCGTGTGTGCACCCCGGCCCCTACACATCACAAGCGCACACTTTCACCGCAACCTATTGCTCCACACAAAAAATCCTGCCTCTCGAGGCCCACACAACCACCCACAGTCTCTTAGAGACCACCGCACTGTCCCTCCACTTCTCCAGCCCCTTAAGCGTTGGTGACCCAAGTCACCGCCGCCCCCGTGCCCCCCGCACCTATACCACAGGGGTTGGAGGAGACGGATGCAGAGGATACACTGAGGCTCGCAAGGCCCGGAGCAGGGCCATGGGGGGAGCGTTAGCGCGCCGGGCGACTTTTTTTTTTACCACTCCCCACTCCTGCTTGTTTGTGTTGTTGAATTCTCATATTTTGGCTTATACAATGTGCCTTGCAGAGAAGGTTTGCGGTCTAGTGCGGTCTACTTGGGGGACTTTCCAAGGTGAGGATAAAGTTGGGGCGAGAGACAAGATACTTACTACAAAGGTAGCGCGCCGGGCAAACATTCCCCCTTGGGAGGGCTTCCGAGAAGGGCACTTAGCCCCACAACGGTCGTCCTTCCGCCGCGCTGCGACACAGCGGGGGGCCAAGGTTGGGATAGGGCAGGCCATAGGCAGTCTCTAACCGGCTAAACCCTACCCCTCCCGTCGCAAGAGCGGCCAGGACATTAAAAGCCGTCAACCTCACAAATAGTAGCTGTCGCTGAGGGAGTGGGCGTGCGTGCTGCGGGAGGCGGCCGACTTGCTGCAGCGCCTGCTTGCCAGCTGCACCCTGCTGGAGGGCGACTTCCGGTGGATGTGCGCCTCCATGGTGCCCCTGGGGGCTTTCGTAGCATGGTGCACACAAGGCGGCCCGTGTTTGCGTGCCGGCCCGACATGCGGCAGGCAGCACATGCAACAGCTTCAGCAGCACTTCTTGGAGCTTTGGATGCGCCGCTTGTCGACCCAAGGGGCCGGCCGCAAGGACTACTTTCGAGCGGGGTACGCGCCGCGCCGCCCGGGAGGGGGGGGGGGGCGGGCGCGCCCTTATGAGATCGTGCGCGCGCAGCGCCCGTGGGCCGTGGTTGCGTCACGACCGCACCCGCCAACAACAGCGGATAGCAAGCCGGAGCCCTGCTGCCGATGCCCCGTACATCTGCAGCTGCAATGTGAATAGTGTCGGCTAGCATGGCGAGGGGTGGCGCACTGCTGCGCGCCGGGTCAAGCGGGACATCCCGCGGCAATGGCAGGGGCTCTGCCTCCTCCACAACCCTACGGGCGTGGCTGGTGTGCCCGAAGCGGCCATCGGAGCCGCCTGCCAAGCGCCCCTACCTGGCACCGGCGCCAGTAGTGGCAGGCTACCGCCAGCGGCCAGAACGCTGCACGCCTAGCCTGCCGGCCCGACGCGGTCGGGTGCAAAGCACACTGCCTTGGGTGGTGACGTTCGCGCCTCCCCCGTTGGATCCAGCGGGCGCCCCGGTGGGGGGGGGGGGTCACGCCTGATGTGGGCGGAGAGCCTCAGTGGCTCGGGACTGATGGGGCTGGGAGGGCAGTTGAAACCCCCCCCCCCCCGGCGCCAGCGCCACCCCCAACGGCGGAGGCCAGGGACGCGCGCTTGCCCATGTGCGATGTGTTTTCCGTGATATCCCGCGCGGTGACGGAGACACCGGCGCCGCCACTGCCCGGCTCCTCCCCACTCCCCCTGTGCTGCGCGGGATTAAGGGAGGGAGGTGGGATTGACAGAGGACGCCCCGGCCTCCTTCGTGCTGTTTTTGCTCCCTTTTCCTCCTTTGCCCCTGTAGGAGGCCGTGGAGGTGCAGCCTACGTGTGGCGCGCCACAAGCGCCTGCCGGTGACGACCCACAGCCGCCCTTGCCACCGCCAGCGCAGCGGGCGGGGTCGAGGACGGTGGGGCAACCGTGCCCCATGCAATCCCTGTGCGACGCGCACAGGGCTCCCGCGTGCAAGTCGTGCCGGGGGCATCGGGGGGTGCGGCATTGCTGATCCCGGCACCACAAGGGACACCCTCGACTGGTGCCAGCGGTCGGCGGTGCGTAGCAGCGCACACTATTCAGGATGGAAGGCGTATGTGCGCCCTGCCCCCCTCACCCCAAGGAGGGGCAGGGGAGGGGCAGCGATGAGGACAGTGGGGAGGGGGCCTCGCAGAGGTCGGGCGCCGCGCCGGCGCCCACAGGTAGCTCCGGGAGCCTGCGACGGGGCCATGAAAGTGCAGAGGGGGCAGACACTTGACCCAGGGCGCCCAGTCCTTCCGTCGCGCCGCGACACCAGGGGTGGGTGGAGGGTGGGGTGGGGGGCGGCGCAGCCAGTCACTGACCCATAACCCCCTCGCTTGACCCGTCGCACAGCATCCAGGACTTTAACCGGCCCTTGACCTCACAAATAGTGCAGCGCCGCGACATACCGGGGGGCCGGGGGTGGGATAGGGCAGGCTTCAGGCAGGCTCTAACCCGCTAACCCCTAACCCTCCCGTCGCAAGAGCGGCCAGGACATTAAAAGCCACCAACCTCACAAATAGTGCAGCTCACACACACACACACACACACACACACTTCATTGCACTGGCCCCGGACCCCAACCTCCCCCCCATCCGTCAAATGCCAACCCTGGTCCAGACCATGTCTGAGTATGACCAGCTCTGTACATTAGGCAGGAAGTACGCTAAACAGCAAGAACGTGATCGAATAGAGGCATGGAAGCACAAGATGAATCAAGCCTGGTTGGACAGGCCAAAGGATGTATACCGTTGGATTCAAAATGCATATCAAACCCCCCTTGTCATGCTGTTGGACCCGGAGACACAGCAACCCACCTCCAGCGTGAATAGAATGGACGACATTCTACATGCCTCATGGGACAAAGTAATGAGGAAATATGCGCATGCCCCAGAGCCGGATGCGGCCGCCTTTGTCCGCAAATACGGGGTTTTTCTACAGCGCGGTCGGCTCATGCAAGCCGCTCCCATCACAGGCGCCCGACTCACCAAAAGGTTCAGGACAATGGGCATCCATACGGCCACCGGCCTTGACGGCTGGTGCGTCGCCGACTTGCTATCGCTGCCCATGCAGCTGATGGATATGCTTGCAGAACTGCTGCACGTCATCGAGCACACAGGACAATGGCCTTAGGCCTTGGCCAAAGGGTATATTTCGCTCATTCCTAAGGGCGAGGGCATGCTGCCCATGCAACAACGCCCGCTCTCCGTGTTATCCCAAATTTACCGAGTCTGGGTAGGGATTAGACTAGAGGAATGCATGTTGTGGCAAGAGGGGTGGATTCACCCACATGCTTTTGGTTTCAGAAAACGAAGAGGGGCCACAGATGCGGCGGCGCTCATCGCCCTGCTCGTGGAGCTCCACAAAATTATCAAATCTGTCCTGCACGGTTTCGGACTTGACTATGTCAAGTGTTTTGACTTGATACCGCAGTCCATTGTGCTGCACATTGCCCTGGAACAGGGCATGGATCCAGGAACCCACCGAGCCCTTAAGGGCATGTATACATCCTTAGTAAGATGTTTCAAAATCATGGGCTGCTGCGCCAGTTTCTTTGCGGCTACAAATGGCATATTGCAGGGATGTCCACTTTCAGTCATACTGATCAATTTGATGACTAGTATCTGGAAACGGGTGCTGGATGCCCAAAAACAGCACCTGGCGGTGTCAGCGCGCGCGCTCCCCCCTGGGGATCAGCCAGTTCAGGTCCTGCACTTTATACTCACAGCGCTTGGTTATGCTGACGACACCTATGGGCTGGCAGCGGGAGGCACACCCCTGACCCCCCTTTTGCAATGCACGGAGGAATGGCTACAAGACACCGGCCAGGGTGTCAATGCCAAAAAGTCCGTGGGGTTCTCCTCATCCTCATCAGAGCCAGTGAAGGCAGAACTGCTGGGTGTGCCTTTCCCGGTGGAAACAGAGTTTAGGTCGCTGGGTGCAGGCATTCGCACAACCGATGCCACGTGCTCAGGCCCGCTAATCCTGAAGCGCATATCTCGTGCCTGCGGCCTCCTTGACCGTGTGCATGGAGCCCAGGGCAATTATGAACGCCGCTGCGAGATCATATCAACTATGATCACAGCCACAGGCCTACATGCATCGGAGATCGTCCCACTCCGTATGCGGGATCTCGCTACCTTCGAAACCCGCGTCATTAGAACTATCTGGGGCCCTACACGCCCAGGGAGGGCAAAAGAAATTTTCTTTTCCTTGCTATGCAAAGGCCACCGGATTTCCCCAACCATGGTGGTCAAGTACTCACGCCTGCTCTGGCTGTCGCATCTTTGCCGGAACAGGGGCCCAAACCAGATCACTGCCCAGGCCATCTGGGAAACAGGACTATACACCAGAAACAGCGGCCCCTTTGGGCGCGCGGTGCAAACAGCACAGGAATGCGGCTGGGCGCCTATGCAGGGTTGGTGGGGCTGGAAAGTCCCAGGGCAGCGTGAACCCCTTATGTTAAATGGGGACAAACAGACTGTAAAACACGAAGTCCGCGAACAGCTTAGGAAGCAATTGTTAGACTCGCTAGTCCAACGGCGACCTCGCCTGTTTGCGGGTCTGCACTATGCCACAAACAGGCAACTTCTACAGCCGAGCATTGCCAGCTTTGGGCCCGAACGGGAGCGGACCATATTGAGAGGGGTTCTTTCTGGAGCGACGTGGACCGCGCTGCGCGCGTATCAACGTGGCCTTCGCACCTCCTCCGCATGTCCTTTTTGTAATGCGTCCCTAGAAGATGAGGAACATATCCTCTGGCATTGTGTCGCGTGGGACCACGTCCGTGACCCGCTGTTGGCGCTTGTGCACACGGCCCTTTCCCAGGTGCCGGAGCTTCCACCACCCGGCCAGTGGCCGGCATGCTTACGGCAATGTGGTTTAGCCCCAGAAATTTCCACGGAGGCAATAAAATCTGGTGCAGCTTTCACCTTCCTGCGCGCGGTACACTCCATGTATGTGTGCATTATAGCAGCACGCAAAAAGCGAGATGCGCACAGCCCTTCCATCTTTGCAGGGTACAGACTGTCTCAACAAGTCAGGCAATACCCCTATCAACAACTGGTCGGGCCACTGCCCCAAACGGTGGCACACGGTGCCTTGACACTCCGCACCCCCAAGGGGCATGAATGGAAGTGGGAAAAGAGTTTTCTCGCGGACCTACTCGGTTGGCTACGAGCCCTGACGTGGCCGGAGGAACCGGGGACAGTCACCTTTTTGGAACTGGCAATTGATTTCGAAGAGTTCGCGCAAAGGACCCTCCCCCATGCGCCTCAGGCGAAGTATGCAGGACATACCCTGTCCCTCCAAGAACGAGGCAGGGTACTGCGTTTGGCAATGTCCAGCGCTCAGCGACTGGTCACCTCAGGCCAGCTGCACCCAGCCGGCATGGTGACCCGCTGTGGCTCGCTTGTGCCGCTGGGGGGACCGGCGATCTGCGGTTTAAATAAACGCCCGTATTTTGCACGCCGAGAGGCCATGATTTCACACATCCGCAAACTCGTTCAGTATTGCGAAGAGCAGTGGGTGGCCAAGGCGGGAACACACCGCACACATGCGCTGCGCCCATACACATACCGCCCGCGTAAGACAGCGGCAGAGATTGAAGCACATAGACTGCACAGAGCCCTGTGCGGGAACTTGCAGACAGGCCTGGCGCCAGCATCTGGTGCACAGCTCACAGCTAAGGGTGGAGCCACAGGCACCAATTTTGGAGCAGATTTTTTCCCCATCATCGGCGACGGTCGCTTGCCACAGCGCCCATACACAGGAACACGCAGGCACGTACCAACAACAGCACAGGCACACGTAAACAGGGCGCCAACAAATGCCACTGTATGTGACACACACTCTCTACCGGCGTGCATCACGTGCAAGAGGCTGCGCAAAACAGCCCAGGAGTGTTGCTCTTTGGGGCATCACGAAGCGGGGCACGTCCCTCGCCGCCTGCAACTACAGCTCTGTGAGGCCCACAGACTGCCGCCGTGCCCCATTTGCGCACGCACACAACGGGGGGTAAGGCACTGTTGTGCAAGGGGGCATCACAAAGTGTGCACCCCAGTCCAGCCATCCAGGAAGCGTTGCTCCTCTCAACAGCCGAAGCGTTCATATAAACGCCCACGAGTTGGGCCTTCACAGACAAGTCAAGCCTCTTTGAGGTCTCCACACCAACCCCCAACGCCTCCCGCCCCCAAGCGGCGGAGGCCCAAAACGCCATCCCCGCCCTCCCCACCAACCCCTGTTCCACAGGGGCTGGTAGAGACGCCGGATACGGAAGCAATCTGCCGCCAGCTCTTTCTGGGGGCACACGGAAGGGCCAGCTCCGAGGTTACCTAACCGTACACACACAGAGGTTCTGATTCCGCAGAAGGGATGGATCACAGGCGCAAAGAGGCAACAGCAGACTGAGCCGAATACACCTGCCATCTCATGGCTGCATAAGGATCTACCTCGTAAAAAGTACAGATCACACACACACACACACAGACCTGCACATACACACAGACACACACGCATGCAGACAGATGCCGTGCCTTGGCCTATGACGGTTGTCACTCTCCAGAATCGCTCGTCACTCCGAGAAATACATGCTGATTTGTCTGAAGCCTGGTATTGTCTCAGCTGTGCCCCCTCCTGAGGGGCCCAAGGGGTAAGCTCCTTAATGCGCTGTCCTTCCTTCGTTCTGCCTGACGCCGCAACTGATTGCTGTTTGTTTGGTTGGATCCGCCAGGGCCAATGTTGACATCTGGTCCAGTGGTAGATATAGGGCGTCATGTGTTGTGTGCGTGGTGGGGACTGAGTCTGTATTCCCGACCTCCTTCCACTTGTATGGCCTTGATCAAGCACGGCGACCTCGTGTGACATGCAAACCAAGACCAGATGACTACCCATCCCTCCCCTGTGTCCAAAGAGTGTTTCGGAATCGCAAACGTTTCCGAATGTTTCGGAATATTTCCGAATGAGAAAATTTTCTGCAATTCCGAATCAATAAGAATCCCTGATTCGAAATGCAGGGACGCCGACCCCCCACCGCCACCCGCTGTAAACGAGTCCCTCCCGGAAACCCAAACACCCGGTAGCACCAACCGGCACACTTCCTGAGTATTGATGGCAACCCCTCGCCCCCCGCTTTGCTTTTTTTCTGGGGACATGACAAATGATGTGCGCTCTGTGTGTTGGAGACCTCCATCACCGAAGCTAAGGATAGAGCTGAAGGACTATCCCCCACGCCACTGCATGCTTTTCCCAGACTGTTTGTTGCGGATTCTTAAACCACGCATATGGTAAGCTATGGTATGTTCTGAGAGTATACTTGGATCCCGAGATTGACTCGTACTGCTGCAGAACTATTGCAGAACTATTGCAGCTTCGTCCAAAAAAAAAAAGGGATTCTTAAACCATGCATATTCTGCCCTGGCGGCGTGGCGTGGCGGCAACGTACAGCTGCATACTCAGGTGACAGGCAACCAGAGTCCACATATACGTCCCACCGCTACAAGTGGCCTGTGAGCTGTGGTTCGCACGGGACAAATATGTTGTAGGGTAGGCGGTAGCTACGTATCCGGCGCGTCAGTCCCATTGCCGGACGACCAGCCCCTGGTCAAACGGCGCTCCTTCAGATCGCAACGTGGTCCACCGACGACCCCGTGGTCGAATGGTCAAAGGTACCGGGGATTGTGCGAACCAATGGGGCATGGCCAGGCCGCCAATGAGCAAACTTGAAAGCAGCCGTGGAGCCCCTAGTTCAATCGGCGCCGAAGGCACCCTGCCATGCGACGTTCATGGGAGCAACGGTGGGACCCACTGCCCGCAAGCCCAAGGCCTATGCTCCTAAATCACCTCGAAGAGAGGCCGTTAGATGAAGCGCAAGCGCGAGCGTCGTATACCCCCCTTTTTTGGGGTCGTTCGCGTAGCATACCCCAATGTATGGGGGTGGGGTTAGGTTGGGTCTCGGCTTGGGTCTCGTCTGGCCCCTTGTAAAATCATCATTTTAGGACCAAAAATGATCCCCATCAACGGCTCATCACTGAAGTGTGCATTGCTCAGAGTACATTCTCTGCGAGGTGGAGTTTCCGAAGGCAATATAATTCGATTTTTCATGAAACCCTTTCGTTGCCCCTAGGATGGGTTTGGGTGATCATTTGGTGACAATAGGGGTACCTGAGCACCCATGGGGACCCACGTAGTGGCCGCTAGGCCTATGCAGCCGGTGCCATGGGCCCTCCAAAAGCCCCAAAATTGCTGTTGCGTAGGCTGGTTAGTGACACTTGAGAATTTTTCACATTTCAACTTTTTTCGAAACCCTTTTGTTGCCCCTAGCATGGGTTTGGGTGATCATTTGATGACAATACGGTACTTGAGCACCCATGGGAACCCATGTAGTGGCCACTGGGCCCAACTAGCCCGCCCCCAAAAGCTTCAAAATTGCTGTTTGTAGGTGGTTCAATGGCCTTTTGGTGTGTGCACAAACTGCTTTAGCAATTTTCCACCCTCTACATGTCAAAAATGGAAAGTTGTGCAATTTTTTTTTTGATATTGTGACAACTCACAATGATGAAACATGCTATGTAAAGCATTTTTTAGCCCCCTTTTATGTGTTTTTCACCCTATTTGGGTGTTTTGGGGGGGGGTCATGTTTTAGCCCCTCTTTATTTGTTTTTCACCCTATTTGGGTGTTTGGGGGGGGGGGTGGGGTCTCCCAAGGGTCCAGGGCACAACCTGCTTATCCGGCCTCGGCAGCTCAAACATGGAAATTTCCGAGACTTTCTTTTTGATACTTTGACCATCCAAAATGATCAAATATCCTATGTAAAGCATGTTTTAGCCCCTCTTTATGTGGTTTTCACACTATTTGGGTGTTGGGGGGGGGGGGCTCCCAAGGGGTCTAGGGCACAACCTACTCATGTAGTTTTCCCGCCTCAGCAGCTCAAAAGTGGAAGTTTCCGAAACTGTTTTTTTTATATATTTTGACCATCCAAAATGATCAAATATCCTATGTAAAGCATGTTTTAGCCCCCTTTTACGTGTTTTTCGCACTATTTGGGTGTTGGGCCAGGGTGGGGGGGCGGCTCCCAAGGGGTCTAGGGCACAACCTGCTTATGCAGTTTTCCCGCCTCAGCAGCTCAAGAATGGCTGTCCCTCTCCCGTCTTCGAGGGGCCTTGCCGAATTTGCATTCTCTCTCTCTCTCTCTCTCTCTCTCTCTCTCTCTCTCTCTCTCTCTCTCTCTCTCTCTCGGTACTGGGGGTTGTGCACAGGGGAGTGAAGGGGGGGGGGGCTATTTAACTCCTATACAGCTGCCCATGACGATTGATGTTGCTCGCCCTCTCCCGCAAAAGTCACTCTGCACTGTCTTCCCGCAGACTTTTTGCGAAAGGTGCCTGGGGCCGGTCTTCGGCTCTTGGCAAGCCTTTTCTTCCCTTCTTGTGAACTGTCATGTGATGTGTGTTGTGCTGACAACATCTCAACCAACGCACATGTGGCAGTTCACACGTCATCAATCGGGGGCTGCCTCCAGTCAGTGACCGGTGGGTTGCCGACTCTGCGATGGGCCGGGTGCTGTTCACTACCGCCAAGTGCCGCCCAGCTGGGCCACTGAGGGGCTCTCCGAGGATGCAGACCCCCCCCCCTCCTCCCCTGAAGCAGGTCCTTACACACCACAACCACCTCAAAAAGGTCCACGGATGGATCCGAGCACGCCTGGTTTCACAGATGTTGCACAGAAAATTGACTTTTCAGTGGCCTCTCCCAAAGCAGTGAGGCTGCCGCCCGCGCACCGCGTGCACTGCGTTGCGTCATTCAAGTACCCCCTCCCCCTTGTAATAGCCACGCCCTTGTCCAAGCTACAGTAGGCGTAGTGAATTTGGTACTTAATTTTAATCCGGTACCAAATGTAGTGCAGCCACATAAGACATGGATTTGGGTCTCATTCCTCATGGGTCCCTCATTTTTCTGGGGTTTTCTGACCACAGTTTTCATGGTCAAAGAGTTAGTGGAAAGTGATTGTGTGCCGATTGTAGAGGGAAAGAGGGGCTGTGTCATGTTTGTGATGACTCCTCCTGCTCATAACGCGCCTGTGCACTGTAGGCACCCAGTGAACGCCGTAGGCTGCTGGATGTGCTATGTGGTGCTGGGTCTTGTAGTAGTGGCAGTGGTCAGCTTGGTGATGTGCTTTGGCACAGTCGCACACATGTGCACTGCAGGCACCCAGTGAACGCCGTACGCTGCTGGGATGTGATGTGTGGTGCGGGGTCTTTGCTTCCCCAATGGGATGAAGTTGTCGGAGCTTGAGGATTTGAACTATTTTGCTAATTCTGATTCTTATTGACGTTCTGACTCTGGTTCTCATTTGGGGACGGACACCGATGAGGATGGTTGTAGGCTTCTCATGCCTCATTGCTTGTAGGAACATGGGTGTGAACCTGAAGTTTCATGTGTTTCTTGTGTTTACAAGCCTTTGGGAACGTGGGCGGAGGTTAAGGTGCACTCATACCATGCACTCACTCATTTGTGTGTCGGTAGTTGTATGTGTTGCGCGCAAGCCACGCCCTTGTCGAAGCTACAGTAGGCGTAGGGACCGTATTAATTCCGTACTTTTGCGTAGCTATTACAAGGGGGGGGGTACCCCAGGTTTTGTGCCATGCTCAACACCATAGCCCCAGGACTTGGCACTGCGTGAAGGGCTGACGTGCAGTGCACATGCACATCAGCGTTCATGGATGCGGCCAAACACACGTGTCTTCAGTGCCACTAAACTCTGCTCAGGCAGACTCCATTTTGGTGTCTATCAACTTTGGTGTCAACATTTGGGGTCAACAATTGGTGTCAACATTTGGTGTCAACATTCGGTGTCAACATTTGGCGTCAAAATTTGGTCTGATCATTTGGAATACATGTCTGACGCGGTTTCTGACAGTGGGGAGGACGCACGCGGTTCTGATTATTCCGTCACACGGTCCACGATCTCTTGGGCTGCTAGCTCTGGAGGTTTCGGCACTGACGTAATCGACTCTCGCTTACCCTGATGCAGGCGATCCCCCTGCCCTGTCTCCATTGATGAATTTCCACCATACATGCTGTTTCGTCTCGTTTTCTATATCATAGACACACTAAGTCTAGCTCTGCCCCCTGTCGGTTTTGTGCCCTGGTTCCACGGGACATGCATTATTTACACACAGGCACGCAATGGTCAGTCTAAGGCCAGAGTAGTGCCAAGGATGACTGCGTAGCCGCCAGTGTGATGGGTCACTGGACTTTGTTCCTATATGATTCATGGATGGCAGTACCACTTGCTTCTGCCGGTAACGTCCCTACTCGGTGGAATGACCCATGCCGCCCCGGTGCACTGATTCTTCTGTCTCTGCTGCGTCCATTTCTGCGTGGTTTGGTTCGCTACGTCACACCCATATGGCCTACACGGCCATTGCTCACCAGTTCCGAATGTTGCGCTGCCAATTCCGGGAGGTAGGGGCTGGGGTCAGCAGCTTTTCTATCCGGCGTGTAACCAGAAGGTTGGGCGCCGGTGCACAAGTCGACACACCAATGAATATCTGATGAATTTATGAACCTTCACACTTCTGGGTTGCTTCGGCGTGGCAGTACCCGCTGCACTACCATGCATTAGTACTCTCTGCAGGCACAGATTCAGGTTTGCCTTCTGGCCACACGTTACATCGGGTGACTGTACTGCGCCCTGCAGCGCTGATGCAGAGACCGGGTTGCGAACCCGAGAGCCTTGTCGCTACTCAGCGCAGGCCTGTTGCAAAAAAAAAAAAGAAGGGTGGGCGCCGGTTTTGGGGTGGGTGTGTCTGGGTCGGAGCCACGTGTCGCAGGAGAGAAGTGTACCTGTTCCCACAGGTTTTGGGCATGATCCGGTCCGGCTGACCGAGCACTTACGAGGCACACACGAGTCCGAACAAAAATAAAAATAAAATAAACGACACATATTCTGCCTTTCCACGGTCTTTGCCCCCTTCAGGAGGCGCGGCTGAACACCAGGCAGTGTCCGCTATGGTATCACGCGAAGAAGACAGCGCCCCCCCCTCTCTGCGAGGGATGGGCCTGCCTTAGACGATACTGTGCAAATATATGATACAATGAAGTAGGCCCCGATGGAGTCCCCCGTGGTGTGCTGGGAATGCTGAGGCTGGAACCATGTTGTGCAAATTGTGCGTGGGCCCAATTGCCCAACTGCAAAGGAACGGAACTCAGAAATCGGGAGGCCACTCGGAGCCTTTGCGCTACCGGGTGCGCGGGCCGTCATGGGCCCGGCCGAGGAGCTGAAGGGTTACCAATTCATGTTGTACGTATGTTCTGGGCCTGGATGCCCTCGCACACCATTGGCCTGACGGCCCGAACTGAACCTGGTGTCAACATCAAAAAATAATAATATCCCATCCACAAACAAGGGGATGTGTGCCTCTGTGGGGTCCCTGCCCACGCGGACAATGGCAACAATTCAGATTCGGAATAATCGGTGATGACCTGCGCATTGCTCCCTCCCGTGCCCATTCCATATGTTGCAGAGATAGAGCCTGGGAGGCCAAGAGATATAGTACCCCCTCCCCCCCTTTGTCTAAGCTACAGCCTTGTCCAAGCTACAGCAGGTGTATGGACCATATTAATTTGGCACCTAATTTAATTCGGTACAAACGCAGTGCGGCCTCATAAGACATGGGTTTGGCGACGAATCTGCCAGTCACAGAGGGTCATGGACACCTTTGCTGTAAGTGTTTGCCCACTCGAACCCACGTAGCTCTGATTTTGGGGATACTTGTGCATTATGTTTCCCTTTCATTTCATGCACCAGGTCACCATGCAATTTTCTCTTTTTGAACCTGGGCGTCTACCGCCTTGTCCAAGCTACAGTAGGCGTAGGGACCGTATTAATGTAGTATTTTTGCGCAGCTTTTACAAGGGGAGGGGTATATATGGTCTCGTATTTATGTGTATATGGCAACAATGGACGACCCCCCCCCCCCCCACACACACTACCGTGCCGGCTTTGGTTGGGTATATCACAGCTTGTTGTTGCTGTTGCTTGCTTGCGGCGGGATTCATGTGGAATGCAGCCCCAAGGCTCTCACCTCAGTCTCCCGCAGGTCCTGCACGCTGGAAGGACCAAAGATAAGGAGCACCGCCGCCCATACCGGCGGGCGGTGGTGCTCCTTTTCCTGGTGTCAGAATCAGCTCATCCTCACTATGTGCCATGTCCGCTACCATCGCCCGGTGGGACAATCATAGCATGGGACAGCTCTGATCCTTGATTCCGAGGGATTTCGCGAATGCCTTCCGGGTGAGGGGGCTTCGCCGGCTTGCCATGGCCTGAACCCCCGCAATATAAAAGAAAAGGAGCACCGCCGCCCAGGCCAGCGGTTTCCGGCCCATTGCCGGGGTTGACCAGCCGACCGACGGCGCAGCACCGGCTGATGGCATTTCCTCTCCGTTGGCTGGCAACCAACTGCCGGCGGTCAATTGCCAACCGCAGTGACCCGGATCCCCTTCTGAGGGATGGCAGCCGTGTTAGTTCGCTAGATCCGCTCCCGGAAGTGGGGCTGTTGCATTCCATTGAGCCTTCTCTGCGAAATGGTGGCCGTTGGACGGTCGATCCCCAATCTTTGCAGGTGGAAAGATTTTCAATGTTGGAATGGCTGCAAAAAGGTCTGTGGGTTGTTGGTCGGGCGGATATTTGTAGGAAACATGGGCACTGGTGGCGTCAGAGCCTTCAGAATATATGCCATAGCCTCCTACCCCCCCCCCCCCCCTTGTCCTGCCCCACCCCATGGAAGACGGTCCCCTGCCACCCCCTGGGGGACGGTTGCCAAGTGACGCCTCCCCCCCAGGGTCCGTAAGGGACGAGATCTTTTTTTTTTTGCTAAGGACAGCCCTTAAGGACCGCCCCAAGGGACCACCAACCGCCAACCGCCAACTCCCATCAACTGCCAACCGCCACCAACTGCCAACCACCAACCGCCACCAACCGCCAGCCACCAACCGCCACCAACCGCCAGCGGCGACCAACCGCCAACTGCCAACCACTGCCAACCACCTCCAACCACCAACCGCCAGCCACCAACCGCCGCCCACCACCACCAACCGCCACCAACCGCCAGTTGCCAACTGCCAACCGCCAACCGCCGCCAACCGCCAACCGCCAACTGCCACCAACCATGGTTGAGCACATGGAGTGCCCGCGGGCGTTTTTGGGAAAACTGGTACCGGGACACTTTTTTTTTTCCCGTTAAGGACACCCCTGCCCCCCCCCCCCCCTGGGAACCGCACTACTAGCATACACACACATTTTTCATGCACAGAAATTGCACTGCAAAACGAAAGAATACAGTGACAGCACGCACATAAGAGATGCAGCGATATGCATCACCATGCTCTGAGTATCCAACGACCTGCACCAAAACAGGTTCCCCCGTGGGCCACAGGGAAAGCGAAAATATGGGCTCTCAGTACCCGAGTCGCGTCCACAGCCCCCCTCAGCAATGTAGAGAGCTCTGGAAGGAGTTGGTCGTTGTGCCTCACGCACACTAGGAAGCCCATGGGCGTGGCAGTCTCCCACTGCATAACCTGGTTTCAGACTCAGCTCATCCCTCACTACGTGCCAGATCCGCTACCACAGTCATTTGTGGGATCATCATAGCACTGGAACAGCTCTGAACCTTGATTCCGAGAGGTTATCTCGAGTACTGTGAAGTGAGCAGGTCACGCCAGCTCATCTTGGTCTGAGCCAAAAAAAAAAAAGAGCTCTGGAAGGAGCTCGTCGAGGAGCTGGACGCCCCCCAGAATCGTGGAATGGATCAAAGTGCCGTCACATGTGGGTATTCATGGTAACGAAGAAGTAGATTCGCTAGCGGAGGATGGTCGTCTTCGCAGCCCCGCTGCTTAGACAATCTGTCACTCCCCAGGCCCGCAACCTCCGCCGTTCCCTGGCACTCCACAGGGGCGCAGGTCGTCCACGTCGCCCCAATCCCATCTCAATTCCTGACTCTGAGTCAGACTTTTACAGCGACGAACCTCCTGTACACTCTTCTCCATGTCGCCTTCCGGCGATGGACGGTGCTTTTGTATTGACACCTTTTCGCCCGACCACATTGTCATTTCCCCAATGACATCACGTCCAGCAAATCTGCCTGCAGCAGCTAAGTGCACGCCTTCTCCGCGCACCGCGTGCACCGTGTTGCGTCATTCAAGTACCCCGGGTTTTGTGCCATGCTCAACAACATAGCCCCTGGACTTGGAACTGAGTGAGGGGGTGTTGTGCAGTGCACATGCGCATCAGCGTTCATGGATGCGGCCACCCGCACGTGCCTTCAGTGCCACTAAACTCTGCTCAGGCAGTCTATCAACTTTGGTGTCAACA
Source organism: Eutreptiella sp. 'Long Island Sound 2002' (assembly GCA_964036045.1). Lineage (NCBI taxonomy): Eukaryota > Euglenozoa > Euglenophyceae > Eutreptiales > Eutreptiaceae > Eutreptiella > Eutreptiella sp. 'Long Island Sound 2002'. The sequence goes on from OZ038393.1 coordinate 25,530,021, forward strand.
TTTCGAGTCAACAATTGGTGTCAACATTCGGTGTATGTCTGATACGGTTTCTGACAGTGGGGAGGACGCACACAGTTCTGATTATCCCGTCACACGGTCCACGATCTCTTGGGCTGCTAGCTCCCGAGGTTTCGGCACTGACGTAATCGACTCTCGCTTACCCTGATGCAGGCGATCCCCCTGCCCTGTCTCCATTGATGAATTTCCACCATACATGCTGTTTCGTCTCGTTTTCTATATCATAGACACACTAAGTCTAGCTCTGCCCCCTGTCGGTTTTGTGGCCTGGTTACACGGGACATTATTTACACACAGGCACGCAATGGTCAGTCTAAGGCCAGAGGGGTGCCAAGGATGACTGCGTAGCCGCCCGCGTGATGGGTCACTGGACTTTGTTCCTATATGATTCATGGATGGCAGTACCACTTGCTTCTGCCGGTAACGTCCCTACTTGGTGGAATGACCCATGCCGCCCCGATGCACTGATTCTTCTGTCCCCTGCTGCGTCCATTTCTGCCTGGTTTGGTTCGCTGCACCGTAGGCAACCCCAACCAAACCCAAAACCTGTGGGAACAGGTACACTTCTCTCATGCGACACGTGGCTCCGACCCAGACACACCCACCCCAAAACCGGCGCCCACCCTTCTGGTTGCACGCCGGATAACAAAGCTGCTGACCCCAGCCCCTACCTCCCGGAATTGGCAGCGCAACATTCGGAACTGGTGAGCAATGGCCGTGTGCCTGTGTCGCAGGGGTAGACGGTAGCTAAGTATCCGGCGCTTCAGTCCCATTGCCAGACGACCAGCCCCTGGTCCAACGGCGCTCCTTCAGATCGCAACGTGGTCCACCGACTACCCCGTGGTCGAATGGTGAAAGGTACCGGGGGTTGTGCGAGCGAACGAGGCATGGCCAGGCCGCCAATGAGCAAACTTGAAAGCAGCCGTGGAGCCTCTAGTTCTGTTGGCGCCGAAGGCACCCTGCCATGCGACCTTCATGGGAGCAACGGCGGGACCCACTGCCTGCAAGCCCCAGGCCTATGCTCCTGAATTTGCATTCTCTCTCTCTCTCTCTCTCCCTCTCTCTCCCTCTCTGTCTCTCTGTCTCTCTCTCTCTCTCTCTCTCTCTCTCGGTACTGGGGGTTGTGCACAGGGGAGTGAAGGGGATGGGGGGGGTTTAGTTAACTCCTATACAGCTGCCCATGACGATCGATGTTGCTCGCTCTCTCCCGCAAAAAGTCACTCTGCACTTTCTTCCTGCAGACTTTTTGCGAAAGGTGCTTGGGGTCGGTCTTCGGCTCTTGGCAAGCTTCTTCTTCCCTTCTTGTGAACTGTCATGTGATGTGTGTTGTGCTGACGACATCTCAACCAACGCACACGTGGCAGTTCACACGTCATCAATCGGGGGCTGCCTCCAGTCAGTGACCGGTGGGTTGCCGGCTCTGCGATGGGCCGGGTGCTGTTCACTACCGCCAAGTGCCGCCCGGCTGGGCCACTGAGGGGCTCTGCGAGGATGCAGACCCCCCCCTCCTCCCCCGAAGCAGGTCCTTACACACCACAACCACCTCAAAAAGGTCCACGGATGGATCCGAGCACGCCTGGTTTCACAGATGTTGCACAGAAAATTGACTTTTCAGTGGCCTCTCCCAGAGCAGTGAGGGTGCCGCCCGCGCACTGCGTGCACCGTGTTGCGTCATTCAAGTACCCCGGGTTTTGTGCCATGCTCGACAACATAGCCCCTGGACTTGGAACGGAGTGAGGGCGTGACGTGCAGTGCATATACGTATCAGCGTTCATGGATGCGGCCACCCGCACGTGCCTTCAGTGCCACTAAACTCTGCTCAGGCAGCCTCCATTTTGGTGTCTATCAACTTTGGTGTCACAATTTGGTGTCAACATTCGGGAACCTTAGGGAATCCCTGGATTATTCCGCCACACGGTCCACGATCTCTTGGGCTGCTAGCTCTGGAGGTTTCGGCACTGACGTGAGCGACTCTCGCTTACCCTGATGCAGGCGATCCCCCTGCCCTGTCTCCATTGATGAATTTCCACCATACATGCTGTTTCGTCTCGTTTTCTATATCATAGACACACTAAGTCTAGCTCTGCCCCCTGTGGGGTTTTGTGGCCTGGTTACACGGGACATGCAGTATTTACACACAGGCACACAATGGTCAGTCTAAGGCCAGAGGAGTGCCAAGGATGACTGCGTAGCCGCCAGTGTGATGGGTCACTGGACTTTGTTCCTATATGATTCATGGATGGCAGTACCCCCCCCCCCCCTATATAAGCTACGCCCTTGTCCAAGCTACAGTAGGTGTAGGGACCGTAATTTTAATTACGTACAAGATGTAGTGCGGCCACATAAAACATGGGTTTGTTGTCACGTACGCCAATTATATGGAGTCATGGACACATTTGTGAGTTTTTGTCCACTTCAACCCACATGGCTCTGAATTTGGGAATATTTGTGTTTTAGACTCCTCTTTCTTGCATCAGCTCACCATGCAATCTTCTCTTTTTGAACCTGAGCGTCCAGTTATTTTGACATGTTCCACCAGTGACCGTGTGGATGGTACAATGAAGGGACCATCGGAGAAGAGGGACCATCGGAGAAGAGGGACCAATTTGCGGTGTTGGAGTACATGAAGGGTGGGCAGATGGTCACACACCCTTGTGCCCCCCTCCCGAGAATCGAGTTCAGGCATCTTCAAGTGGTGAGCATGTGCAATTGTTCCGCATGGTGTATGATCGCAAGAAGGGTTTCCAAGCCGAACATTTGGGGGAGCCTTAAGCGCAGTGCGCGCGCAGCGCAACTATTTGGGCGTCCGGCCGTACTAGAGACCCATACTTTGAGATTCTAGGGGCCCCTAGGGCCATCATGGTGACCCCTAGCGGAGGTTTTGACTTCTGATTTTGTCCCCCTTTGTTTGGGTGTGCCAAAGGTGATTGAGCAGATCTTGCGGTCCGGCAAGGGTAACCACTTACCAAGGGATGAGGAAAGTGTAATTATCCAGGATGGGCTTGATGGAACCATTCCGTGAAGGCGGCAGTGAAGCGCCAACACTGCAGCCTGAAATTGACCGTTTGCGCCGTGAGAAAAGAGAGAGAGAGGCCAAGAAACAAGCAAAACATGCGCAGCAGGTCCTAGAAAAGCGGCAACGCACACTGGATGCTTTTTGTGTTGCTGCGCCCCCTCGGGCCGATGTGGCTTCGTCCAGCTCCAATCTCCCTCAACCCTCTCAGTCCTCGCAACCCCCTGTGGCTACACAATCTCAACCCCAATCTGATTCTAACCGCAAGGGAAAGGAGAGAGCCCCTTCCTCACAACCGAAACCACACATGTGGCACTGGGGCATCGTAAGGAACATGGGTGTGTTATGTTCAGGGAAGGTAGTTTGCAACTTTCTTGAGCTGGGGCAGTTTGGGTCACCTAATTCTAAGGGCGTTTCCAAGGGGTGTGCTTGGGGGCTCTTCGGGGGGAACATAGTCTAAAAGTAGCGCGCAGTGCGCGTGCAGTGCGCGCGCAGTGCAAAGATTCCCCCTTTGTAGGCTTCGCATCCTTCATTGCTTGTGCCAACATGGGTGTGAACCTGAAATTTTCCAGTTCCCACGGTCTTCTTGTGTTTGCATGCACTTGGAAATGTGGGCGGAGGTCAAGGTGCACTCATACCATGTGCATGCCCACGTGTGTGCCAGTAGTTGTATGTGTTGCGCGCAAGCTACGCCCTTGTCCAAACTACAGTGGGTGTAGGGACCGTAATAATTCCGTACATTGGGGTAGCTTATACAAGGGGGGGGGGGTACCACTTGCTTCTGTCGGTAACGTCCCTACTCGGTGGAATTACCCATGCCACCCCGATGCACTGATTCTTCTGTCCCCTCCGCGTCCATTTCTGCCTGGTTTGGTTCGCTACACCGTAGGAAACCCCAACCAAACCCAACAGCAAAAAACCTATGGGAACAGGTACACTTCTCTCCTGCGACACATGGCTCCGACCCAGACACACCCACCCCAAAACCGGCGCCCACCCTTCTGGTTGCACGCCGGATAAAAAAGCTGCTGACCGCAGCCCCTACCTCCCCGAATTGGTCCAACGCCGTCCGCTACCTCACCCAGCATGCTGGTACACTCTACACGACAGATCGTAAAGTTTGTGTGTTGGTGCATGTATCACTGAAACTTTTGCATCCTCACTTTGTGTCCTAAAGGGCTTTGATGCTTGTTCGAAATCATTCTTGTGTCCTCTAGGACCTTGATGGTTGTTCCATATCATACTCGTGTCCTCTAGGCCCTTAATGGTGGTTCCATATCATACTCGTGTCCTCTAGGCCCTTGATGGCTGTTCTATATAATACTTGTGTCCTCTAGGCCCTTGATGCCGGTTCTATATCATACTCGTGTCCTCTAGGCCCTTGATGCCGGTTCTATATCATACTTGTGTCCTCTAGGCCCTTGATGGTCCTCTAGGCCCTTGATGGTTGTTCCATATCATACTCATGTCCTCTAGGCCCTTGATGGCTATTCTATATCCTTGGGGTGCACTGTGCGCACGCGTAGTGCCATACGCGTGGGGCGCGCAGGTGCGAAAAGTGCCGTAAACACCACGGAGGTTTCCATTAAGTGCAAGGGGTAGACCAAGCAGGTAGTGAACAGAGACAGCTCCCCAGGTAAAGCTGGAACACATGCCAAATGTGGAGCACTCGTTTGTACTATATGCCCTACTTCTTGAACCAGGCGGTTGCCTGAGAGCTCACATTACACTCTTTGACGTTGTTGAGCCTGAGAAAAAGAAAAAGTAAACACCACGGAGGTTTCCTTTAAGTGTAGGGATTACCAAAGGGGGGATAGTAGGCGGTTTGGCACATTTCTAACATAGGCGTTTACGGCGACAACGCCGTTAACGTTTACGGAGCTGGCGCCCTAAATTGTCAGGACTACTGGAGGAGAAGCAGTCATGAAGCAGGGATATCCCAACCCCTACAGACGACACCCCTCCTTGGAGCCCTGTGTGACGGAGAAGGGCAGAGATGGACAAATTGGGCGGAACCCACATAGTCCTCTTGTTGCATCATGCTGATATGGGGTGAACTCAAACACTTTACGGGACACACCAGTGAACATCACCAAAGGGCAGGGGGGGGGGGGCGGTCATTCTGCAGTGGGTACACCTACAGTGCGTACGGCGCCAGCGCCGTGAATGTTTACGGTGCTGGCGCCGTAAAATGAGAGGGGGTAATTTCTGATGATTATCGCTATAATGGGGTTTTTGTGGCAGTGCCCTTTACCACCACCAGCCAGAAAATTTATGGGTGCACCTAAACACGGTGACCAATGTTAAAACTGCAAACTGCACAAACTGCCATATGCGGGCGGGGGTCATGAAAATATGGGGGTGATCCAAAAAGGTTTCCACACCAGCCTAATAGGATCCAACAGTTGAAACTGTTAGGTTGTCTTTTTGGGGGTGGTTTGAAACGGGCTGTAAGAGCCAGAAATTCTTCCAAGTGAAGAGCCCCCCGGAGGGGTTGGGAAAATGGGCTTCCGTGCCCCCCCCCCCCCCCCCGCAGAGCAATTTTCTTCCCGCCCGGTCCTGCCATTTGTTGCCACGGGTGGTCGTGTTGCCAAAATCAGTTCCGGCCAGCCAAGTGCCATTTTGGCACCGTTTGGGTAAATCGCCGGGAACACCCCAGCTTGACCGATCATTTCAAATATACTTTCCTTTATTTCTAAGCAGGCAGCCAAATTCGCCCCCGGCCCCCTGCCCCCCCCCCCCCCCAATACTGACCATTGATCCCCCTTGGGAGGGCGGAAGGAAGGGGCAACAAAGGCCGCAATGGCACTGAGGGCCACAGCCACCAGCCCACAAGGGGAGCAGGACAGCCCGGGAAGGCATAGGAGGGCAGCAAGGGCGGACACAGGCCGCGTCCCTCTTACACGCCGTGTACATAGAGGTCCCTGACCCCGTATGGAACACAACAGACAATAATAGTGAAGAGATTCACTCCCGGCGAAAATGGAAACTTTTTTGTGCGTCACGCCGCCCGTGCATGTTGAAAAAATTAGTTCCGGCCAGGCGTGCAGGTGATTGTACATGGACCGGGCACCGAGGTAGCCCCACTGCCGGTGTCTTCTCAAGGTGCGCATCGATGACGCCCTCATCAGAACAGGGGCAGGCCTTGTTTTTGTCATTTTCAGTGCTTTTACCGATGTTCTCGCATGGAGGGACGGGTGGTACAGCCTGTACATGCTGTTGGATGTGGCAAGTGGGGCGGGGGTATGCAAATGCATTCATGTGCAACTTTTGTTTGCATCGCATTTTTTACAGTCCCAACTTTCATCGTGCATTCCCCATGCCCCGCGATGGGGCCGGCGGCAACCCCCCCGGCAGTGGCAGGCAGCTGCGTTCTCTGCCGCGGCTGGTGACCGCGCCCTCCACGCCCACGCAGTCGCTGCCGCGGGCCCCTGCTGCATTCGACGCGCTGCCAGAGGTGAGCTCCCCGAGCAGCATATCGCTACGGTCGCTGCTGCGCGCCGTCACCGACTGGGCCCCAGACCCGTTGCGGCCCCAGCGGCCAGCCACGGCTGTGGCTCCGCTGGACAGCGAACGGGCGCCGGACCATTCGTGGAAGTCGCCCCCCTATCCCCGTCCGACGCCTCGACATTCCAGTTTGACGCCTCGACATCGCCGTCCTATGTCCTGCAGTCATCGTCTGACGCCTCGACATTCCAGTTTGACCCCCCAACGGTGGTCGTGGACGGCCAAGGCTGCGGGTCGGAGCTGCCCCCGTCGCCGCAGAGTCCGGAGCACTCCCTGAGCGTCCCGCGTGACGGTGCCATCCTCCGCCACCCGTCGCATGCGCTGCAATTTCCTGTGCCCCCCGGCAGGCCCGATACCGACGCGCACCGTCTGCCGTTCGGAAAACCCACCGTCGGCGCCGTGGCAGTCAGTCTCGTCGTCAGCGTTGTCCCCGTTCTTGTCTGCTTTGCTCTGTGGCAGAGGCTCGAGCGGTGCTGCGCACCGCCCGTGGACGGCCTTCATTATGTGTGGTGGCGCCCGGCCAGCGTGGCAGTTCTCCTGGCGGCCATGGGGCCCCCGACCTTCGCCATGGATCAGGTGCAGCTCCTTCGTGATGGTGAGGTGAGGTGAGGTGAGGTGAGGTGATGTGAGGTGAGGTGAGGTGAGGTGAGGTCAGGTGGGGTGGCGTGGGGTGGGGTGCGGTTCGGCATGGTGGGTTGCAGTGGGGTTGGCTGAGGTGGGGTTGGGTGGTGTTGGCTGGGCTGGGGTGAGGTGAGATGAGATGGGGTGCGTGTCTGTGGGGTGGGGTGCGGTGGGCAGGGAGGAGGAGGAGCAGGAGGAGCGTCCGCCGTGGTCCCATGGACGATGGGCCTGAGCGTCGTCCCCCGGGGGTCCCACGCAGATCCGCCAGGGGAGTCCTCCGTCTTACCTCTGCAAGAGCAAGACGGCCAAGGACGTTATCACGCACGTGGACGGGGCCACGGGGAGGGGTGACCTAGAGCCATTTGCACGTCGTTCTAGACCGTGCGGGCGCCCTCGGACGCCGCACTGAGGACGGCCATGAAGGCAGAATGAAGTGCGGCACACCAAGAGGGGATATCATCTCCGCAGCTTTCTTATGTGAGGGGAAGGTAGCTTGCATTTGTCTTTAGCTAGGCTAGTTTGGGTGACCTAGATTTAGGGGCATTTGGAAGGGGTGTGCCTCGGGGTTCTTTAGGGAGGAGCTTGTCTAAAAGTAGCGCACAGTGCGCGCACATCTCCGCAGCTTTCTTATGTGAGGGGAAGGTAGCTTGCATTTGTCTTTAGCTAGGCTAGTTTGGGTGACCTAGATTTAGGGGCATTTGGAAGGGGTGTGCCTCGGGGTTCTTTAGGGAGGAGCTTGTCTAAAAGTAGCGCACAGTGCGCGCACAGTGCAAGGATTCACCCATGGGCTTCGCCCTCGACGGGTGGCCTTGGCGGACCCCACGTTGGGGGCCAGGAGGAGGTCTCCTGACACCCATAGACTGGAGATGATGTCCTAGACCGGCCAGCGAGGGTCTTGTTCACGGGGCGTCCCTTCAAGGGGGAGTAGTTGCCAGCGAGGGGTAGGACGGGCACCGCGTGCGGCTTGTGTAGGAGGATAGTGGTGAGCACGACGTCGTAGAGGAGGCGACGTAGGTTGGTTGGTCGTAGCCCCCGGTGCTAGAGGGCATCCCGGTGCGGCTAGGAGATAGCACCAAGACGCCTGATAGTATAGGTAGGTAGAGAGCTGTGGGCCGGGGAGCCGTCAACGGCTAGGAGTAAGGGCTCGTTGCCTTAGAGGATGAGGACCCCCCGAACCGTGGACGCACAGTGGCACCAGGTATGACACCGTTGGGAGAGTCGGTCTGCGGTCCACCGATGGTAATGGGCGCGGAGCAGAGAGTCAAGTGGGCAGGACGGGACGTGGTCACCAGGGGTAGGCTGGAGATACAGGGGGCGGTCGCCTCTTGACCTAGCGGTCCCTCGGGGGGTGTCCTAAAATACGGCTGGTACCGGTGTGGGTCGGCTGGAGGGCTCCACGGCGGGGAGGGGGGGGCGTAGGGATTGTGTGCCATGGCAACTCGGGGGTCGTGCTGGTCCCCCGGGTAGGGGTAGGGCAGGAGAGGGGCCGGGGGGTGGCGGTCATGGTGACTGGAGCGATCACGAGGGTTGGGCCGCTCGTCCTGGTAGGCACTGCGGCGCCATACCGGTGGGCTGTCTTGGCGGTATCCAGGGCCGCGCCGGCGAGGCGGACCTGTCAGGGCAGTGCGTCGGGCTGTAGTGCCGCTGGTGCTTGGCCTCCGGCACCCCGTCGGAGTCGGAGGCCCCGGTGAGGTCAATGTCGTCCTCCGATCACCATTGCATCGGTGCTTCTTTCCTGGTCCCCCACGGTGCGTCTTGCGAGCGGGATACTCCGTATCTGGGTCGGGGGCCCACGGGGTGTAGGGCTACTTCTTGGACTCCGTCTAGGAGATTTTCCCTCCCCGGGCGATGTGATGCCAGGTCAACTTCATACCCTTGTCGTAATCGGCGGGCTTGATGCCCACGATGGTGAACTTTGCCATGTGGTAGCTACGCCCTGCCCCGAACTTGTCACGGAGGATGCCGCCTAGCAGCCCCGTGTCCAGCCCCCCCGCCGGGGGCTCGTCCAGCTCTTGCCATCCCACCCAAAGTGCCTTGGAAAACACCTGGGGGTCCCCTTTTTGGGGGGTGCACCCCCTTTTCTTGGCTGCCCTTGCCGCTTGATTCGCGGCCTCGGCATCTGTGGGCGAGGCAGCGGGGCTGCCCGTGATCTGCTGGACTAGGGGCACACTGGCTATGAAGGCACGCAGAACCTCGGCGATACCGGGCAGGCCGGCGCGCGGTTGCTGACCCATGTCTATTGCTCTTGAATCGGCAACTGCGGGAGGGGGCAACTCGAGGTGGAAGGCGTGGACGACCGCTTCCTCGCACCCTCGCGGGATCGTGGGGATCCACTCCAGGAGAGAAGCCAGTGTGGCATCGGTGGGGGAGGGGGTTGGCGATCGGGTCTAGGGAGGAGCTTCACGGGGTGGGGGAGCTACCCGCGGGCTTTTTGGAACTAGTGCCGGGACAGCCCAGGAGATGCTGGGCGCCTCCTAAGGGGTCGCACGGCCTGTAACAGCCTACTTGAACACGCTAGCTAGGGCTTCAAGGTCAAGCGCTTGGGGCGAGGTCAGGACGGCCGCGGCGAGAATGACCGGCACGAGGGCCAGAAACTGTGGGGAGCTAGGCGGTCGCAACTCAAATGAAGCCGGTACAGCACTGCGCACCGCATTGGCGAATGCACCCGGGGTGGCTTGAAGGCCTCGCAGTCTGGTGGCGATAGGCACAGGGGGGGACAGGGACTGGATGAAGCCGTCTAGCTTGACGGCTTCGGCGCCGCGGCTGCACGCTGTATCTGCGGTAGGGCATTGTCACGTTCATCTCGGACAAGGTCAAGGTCTCGTTGGAGGGACGCTAGGTCATCTTGCACGGTGCACAGCTCCTGCTACTGGGCGTCATATTTGTCGCGTAGCTGGGCGTAGTTGTAAGAGTGGGCTGAGACGTCTCAGTCCGGGACAAAAGGCTCTCCTCGCTGTCAGGGGATGGGGGGTCCGTGGCAGCTAGCTTGGCCTGGGACGCTAAATCTGGGATAGTGAAAGACAATTTAGGGCTCGGGTAGCAACGATGAGGGGGAGTGGTCGCTAGCTGTCAGTGGGGTGCTGTCATCTGTGCAGTGCAGAGCCGACGCCGGGGTGAAAGAGGGGGCCGCAAACAGGGACCCTACCCGGCTGGGGGCCTGCTGCCCCTTTGCGAGGTAGGGCGGATGACTTGGAGCGGTGAGGGGGGGAGGGCTGGCTGTGTCTTGGATGCCAGCCTGCAGGAGGAAGATGGTGGGGGCTGTGACCCACGACCGTTTCCCTACTTGCTCAATCTAGTGTAGCAGTTCCACACTGCGGACCGAGAGGATAGAACACTCTAGCAGTGGGAACAGCTGGTCAGGGGGCCACATGCCCTGGTTAACTAGCGGAGGGGGGCTGGCGACGGTGCACGGACGTGGGCTACCTCGAGAGGCAGATGGAGGAGGCCCACGCAAAGAGGCCGAACTTGGGGGGGTGACCTCTGCTATCTGGATTTGTGCCATTTGTAGGTCTCTGTGCACGTCATGGGGCTCAAAAAACCACCACCACCTCTCGGACCCGTAGGTGGTCCCACGTTGGCCTGAGGTGGGGTGGCAGGAACTGGCTAATGGGCTTTTGGAGTTTGAAGGAGACCTTCTGGTTCTGTATCTCCAGGGCCACCACGGTGTCGGTGGGCGGGGCCTTCTCCCGGAGGGAGTGGACGTTGCGGAACACAATGTGCCGGTGGCGAGCAGCTGATATGGGGGAGCGCCCGGGGCTCCACCTGGAGATGAAGGCGGCGGTAAGGGTGTCCGGGTGACTAGAGACACACTCGGGTAGTGGGCCTTGCGCAAGCGCCACGGGGACATGCTCCATAATCTTCACCTCTAATGGGCCCGTGGTGACCGTGACGGTAGCCGTAAGTAGGAGCCCCCTCGGCGTCCAAGCACTTGTCACGGCGGTAATAGCTTGGATGGTACCATCCACCGCTATCCAGTGCAGGGCATCACACAAGTCGGATAGGGCGGGGTCGGGGGCCTGTACGGCCGCGCCCGCCGCCTCCAGCGCGCCGTCCTTCAGCATGTCCAAGTTCCGCAACAATCAGTCGGCGTCATCGGACTGGGCATTGTCCATCAGGAACATGGGGAATGGCCCACTCCCGAGCGACTTCGGGAGTTGGGGGGGAGGAGACTCCTGGGTCAGCGAGGAGTAATCAGACATGGTACGCTGCAACGAGAAGGGAGTGGGTGGCCCGTGGCCGCAAGACGCAGAAGAATGGACGTGGCAGAGGGGTTACGAGAGCAGCGCAAGATGGCAGGGGTGGTAGCCAGTGAACTGGGCGCCAAAGAAAAGCATAGGGTGCCACGATTGTGGCCACGGTGAAAAGAAACTAAATCCATGGCGCAAGCGCGCAGAGCAACCCTGGGCCGCTTGTCGTAGCGCGTTAGCGGGCTTGGGACCCAGGACTCAGGTGGACGGGGGCGCAAGGGTAGCGTCGCGCCGGTGCGCGGGGCTGCTACCCACATGGCGTCCAGGCAAGCGGGGCTCATCGGTGGAGCGTCGCGGGAAACGGTTCACGATACCCCTGCACAAGGTGTGACGCAGAGTGGCGGATACGTCGAATGCAGTCCCCGTCGTAACTCTCGTGTGTCGCGGCCTGGAAGATTGCCACGGCGAGGTCGCCGTCTAGCCAGAGCTGGTAGTAGGACGGCGTGCCCACTGTGGACAGGAGGTTGCTGCGCAAAGGGGTGGGATGCACCTGGGGTGTGGCACTCAGCCCTTGGAGACACGGCGACGAGGAGACAGACTGCACCGCAAGGTGGAGTAGAGTTGGAACAATGGCCACAATGGCAAGAGAGGAGTTACGTGGTGGCACGGCAAACACGACACATCACGACTGATTTCACGGTTGGCAGTGTGTGTGGGCAATCCGTCCCACGGCTACCATCCTGGGCGTCTTTATATTGGTGCCAGGTCACCAGGGGCTGGGTTGGGATTGCATGGGGCGGGGTGGGGCGAGGCGAGGCGTGCTGAGGTGAGGTGGGGTGAGGGGAGAGGGGAGGTGACATGAGGTGAGGAGGAGGAGGAGGCAGAGGAGCACCTACCGCGGTCCCATGGACAATGGGCCCGAGCATCGTCCCCCGGGGGTCCCGCGCAGACCCGTCAGGGGAGTGCTCCGTCTTACCTCCGCAAGAGCAAGGCGGATCTCGTCGCACACCTGAGGACGCTCTTCCCAGCACGCCGTCCGGTTCTCAGCGCCGGTGAACGACAACGCCAGGGTCCGATCTGCCTCCGAGTCCCTGTCACCAACTGTCTGAAAGTCCTAGATCCACCCGAGTTAGCGTCCCAGAATAGTCCAGCGCGTGAAGGCGTGGATCTCCCCGGGGCATCACCCTCGACTTATACTGGCTCCTAGGCCAAGAGAACGAGGCCCAGTACGCCTACGCGCAGTGCCGGCGGGCTGAGTACCACCGGTGTCGCGAGTACGGTCATGCCACACAATCATGCGCACTGCCGGTGGCCTGGGTACCCCTCGGGTTTTGTGAGTGCGGGACATGCGTCACAGCCATAGCACCACGGTGGTGCATCGCCGCGGATGTCACCGACGACGCCCGGCCGCAAAGGCCGAGCACAAACAACGAGCCCTACGATACGTGCACCGAGACAGCACGTGACACAGAAAAAGGCACCACGACGGTGCCCGAGCGGGACGGCGAGGTTCGCCGACGACAGGTGAGTTGGTGAGTACCGCCGATGACACGTCACCTCCGCACGGGGTGTCACGGAGGTTGGCCGCGCGCCAGGCGCAGACCCGCCATGGTGCCTCGAATATTGGCCTGGAGGATACACCATGGCTAGGCTAGCGCGTGAAAATCGCGTCATGCCAGCACGCGCGCATGGCGGTGGCACCGCTGTGGTGCTTTGCCATTCAGCTTGTGCCACGTCGGCGCACGATTGTCTGGGCGGCGACACGCGACGCTCTGCCGTGAAGGGCACAAAACGACAGTGTACGTGTACGTTGCCTGCATCACGGCCGCGCTCTACCACTGAGCTCGCGCCACGGCGGTGCATGGCCGTTTGGGCAGCGCCACGGTGGCGCTCTGCCCTGAAGGTTGCGCCACGACGACACACGTGTACTTTGAGTGCACCACGGTGGTGCCCTGTCATCGGACAAGCGCCACGTCGGCGTAGGGCCGTCGGGGCAGCGCCACGGTAGCGCTCCGCCCCGAAGATCGCGCCACGATGGCGCACGTGTACGTTGGCGGCACCACGATGGCGCTCTGAAACTGGCGCCACGGCGGCATAGGGCTGTCTGGCAGTGCCACGATGGCGCTTTGCCCCGAAGATCGTGCACGTGCACGTTGACTGCACCACGATGGTGTGCTGCCACCGAAGTGGCGCCACGTTTGTGCTTGATTATTTGGGCGGCGCCACGGCGGCGCTCTGCCCCGAAGGCCGGGGCACGACGGCGCACGGGTACGTTAGTGGCACCACGGTGGTGCCCTGCCACTGAGCTATCGCCACGTCGGCGCAGGGCTGTCGGAGTAGTGCCACAGTGGCGCTCCGCTGTGGAGGTCGCACCACGATGACGCACGCATCCGTCGGCGGCACCACGGTGGTACCCTGCCACTGAGCCGGCGCGACGTCGGCGCAGGGTTGTCGGGGTAGCGCCACGGTAGTGCTCCGCTTTTGGAGGTCGCGCCATGATGATGCACGTATTCGTCGGCGGCACCACGGTGGTAGCCTGCCACTGAGCCTGCGCCACGTCGGCGTCCAGCGGTCGGGGGACGCCACGTAGGTACGTCTGTCCCCCACAGGACTGCAGTTCTGGCCCAGGGAGGGGTCTTGGACGGTTGGCGGACGGGGTGGACCCGGCCTGACACAAGGAAGAGGCACAGAGAACCACGGCATATCACGACTGACTTCACGGGTGGCAGTGCGTGTGGGCAATCCGTCCCACAGCTACCATCCTGGGGGTTTTTGTACTCGTGCCAGGTCACCAGGGTGAGGTGGGGTGGGGTGGGGTGAGATGAGGTGGGGTGGGGTGAGATGAGGTGGGGTGGGGTGAGGCGAGGTGAGGTGAGGTGAGCTGAGGTGAGGTGAGGTGAGCTGAGGTGAGGTGAGGTGAGGAGGAGGAGGAGGAGGAGGAGCGCCTGCCGTGGTCCCACGCACGGTGAGCCGTGGCGTCGTCCCCCGGGGGCCCCACGCAGGCACAGCCGAGGGAGTCCTCCGTCTTACCTCCGCTAGAGTAAGACGAATCTCGTCGCACACTTGAGAACGCTCCTCCCAGCAGGCCGTCTGGGTCACAGCGTCGGTGTACGACAACGCTACGGTCCGATCTGCTCTCCGGTCCCGGCCACCGACCGCCCCGAACTGTCTTGGATCCACGCGAGGTAGCGTCCCAAGATCAACGTGAGCAGAAGAGGTGGGTCTCCCGGGGCATCACCCCCGACTTAAGACATCGCCAGACGAGGAGCGCGGTCTGGCACGACTGCGCTGTACCGGGACGGCCCGGGCGCGTGAGGCCGAGGACGAGTCACGGGCAGAGATAGGGCCATGGGACGGGCCGACCCAGGGCCACTTGCACATCCTTGAAGACTGTGCGGGGGCCTTGGGAAGCCGCAGTGAGGATGGCTGAGAACGCGGAGTGTAGTGCGTCACACCACGAGGGGATCGCACGTCCACAGAGGCCGGCCTCTAGCCTCCTTCCGTTGCCACCATAATGGATGGCCCAGAGGCGGCGCCGGTCCGGGAAGTGGGGGGCAAGCCCGTGCCGGCCGAGACTGTCCAAGATGACCACTCATGGGCTTCGAGAGCGATGTCCCGTTGGATGTCTTGCGGTATTTGGTTGCTCTCGATGTACACATACAAGACCCGGTACGGGCTGCGCTTGGTACGGGTGGAGATGGCGGCCTTCACTTTGGGGGCCAGGAGGAGGCCTCCCGACAGCCACAGGCCCAGGATGACGTCCCAGGCTGGCCACCTGGGCGACCCAGGCGTAGGGGCCCAGTTGGCAACGTGGTACCACTCCGGCGGAGGGTTGTTGGCGAGAGACTAGTTCACGGGGACTCGCATTAGGGTGGAGAAGTGGTCGGCAAGGGGCAGGACGGGCACCGCGTGCCGCTTGTGCAGGAGGACGGTAGTGAGGATGACGTCGCAGAGGAGGCGACGGAGGTGTGCAGGACATAGGCCCCTGTGCTGTAGGGCATCCCTGTGAGGCGGGGAAATGGCCCCGAGACGGCCGACCGTGTAGGTGGCGATGGCGTCGTCGGCCGGGGAGCCGTCTACAGCCAGCAGGAAGGGCTCGTCGCCCCAGAGGACGAGGGCAGTGATGGATCTAATTTGTGCGCCACTCAGGGGGTGGGGGTGGGGGGGGGGGGGTAGTGAATTGTGACATGTCACAAAAAATACAATAGGCCATAGTGGGAAAACAGCTTTTCTGAAAATATTGTGACACCCAAAAGGCTCTGCGGTACTTCCTGAGGGCAGTGGTATTTCCTGAGGGCATGTGGGCAGGTTGCTGAATAGTTGTGTCTGTGCTTCTGACCTTGCTTCTGACCTTGCTGTTTTTTGTGACATGCATCCATCCATTGCATGCACAGCATAGAGATGAGACGCGGTGTCAACTGACACTGTGTTCTCTGTAGGCTCTGAAGACTGCCGATTTGTCTGCTGCATCCTTCCGACAGCCTTTGTCACAGTTCTGTCATGGGTCGAAAGAAAGTGGAATGTCAGTGTGATCCGCCGTGTGTTTCTGCCGCGGCATGTCGACAAAAAAGGAGCCGTGCTCCCTGTCCTCTTTTGGAAGCATTTCCACAGATGCTTCCAGCGCAAGCGCCCTCGCTGTCAATGACGAGGAAAGTGGTACTGACAGTGACAGTGACAGTGAATGAGAACCCTGCTGCACAGTGACAGTGAATAAGAACCCTGGTGGACTACCCAGAAACAAAAAAAAACTGTTTGTTGTTGCCTGTACCCTGCTGCACACACATGCCTCTCTGGAAGGGTTGTCCTGCTTGCCTCCTGGTACCCTGCGTGGCTCAATCTGTGACCGGGTTTTTTTGTGACGCGTATTGTGACGCCTCGTCACAACAGGGGGGGGGGGGGGGAGGGACACCCACCCCCCCAATTAGATCCATCACTGGACGAGGGTACCCCAGGCAGTGGGCGCGCAGTGGCGCCAGGCACGGCACCTCTGGGAGAGTCAGGCTGCAAGCCACCGATGGTAGTTGGCGCAGAGGAGCGGGTCAAGTGGGCAGGAGAGGACGTGGTCCCCAGGGGCGGGTAGGAGACAGAGGGGACACGGCGTGTCCTTGGGGGGGAACAGGCAGAGGCGAATGCCGGTGGCCGTGAGGTGGTCCCCCCACGTGAGGAGGCCATGGCTGACGGCGGTGGCGTACTCGCTGAGGCTAGGGTAGCGCTGAGGCGGGGAGGCCTTAGCGTAGGCGTGGTGGGAGGTGAGCAGGGCGCGGCGTGCGTGGGGTAGGGTGTCGTGGACTTGGAGGCCCGCATGGGAGAAACAGACGCGGGGCTCTTGCAGGGGACTGAGCCACCCCATGGTGTCGGGGCAGGCGACCGCGGCTCGCCCCGCTTCCGCATGCACCTGGTCCAGAGGGGTGGGCGCGGTGACTGGTCACAGTCAGATCCGGAGCCCTGTAGAGAAGGGTGGCGCATCCCCCAGCCACTCTCGCGGGGACGTGGATGGTGTGGTGCAGGGGGTGCACCCGTTGGACGATCAGAGACCTGCTTCTTGAACGTGCAGGGTCGCGGGTACTGGTATTCGCGTATCAGGACGTCTAGGGCGCGAAGCTTGGGCCGCAGGGACATCTGTACGTTTAGGGTCACAATGTCCGGGCGGGGCGACGGGCGATCGGGAAGGCGGGGATCGGAGCAGGGGCCGGCGGCGGGGGGGTGCTGAGTTAGTTTGCGGACCACGGCCGCACGGAGGGCGCGAGGCAGGCCCCGGACCCATTTTCGAAGGTGTCGGGGGTGATACGTGGCTGCCAGTGCCAGGACACTGGCCCGGGTGAGGCCGGTGGCCGTGACAGAGACACGGCTGTGCAGGGACTGTGGGAGGATTACATGGTGGTGCTCGGGAAGGATGAGGGAGACTGGGGGCATGCCCTTGCGGCACAGTTGTATCTGGTGAGAACCAGACACCTGCACGCAATGCACGGCGCCTACTAGCGACAAGATGTCGTGGGGCCAAGAGTCGGTCCCGCTGCACACCTGGTAGTAGTGCACCCCTACCGGCAGGTGCAGGCACATGTGGAGGGCTTTAGGGGGCGGGACGAACTGGGCCGTGCCTGGGGCTGGCATCGGCAGCAGACCCCATTCTCTAGGAGGGGAGCAGGGGGAGTACGCACCTAGGTGCAGGTCCCTGATGTGGGGGACGCCGTCGAGGTGGGAGTGGCGGAGCTTAGACACGGCGTCCGGAATGTCTTCGTTGCACCCCGCCGGATCCCACTCTAGCGGTGCCTCGGGCGCCGGCCGAAGTACGGCTGGAAGCGGTGCGGGTCAGCTTGGGGGCTCCAGGGCGGGGGAGCGTAGGGGTTGTGGGCCAGGGCCACGTGGGGGTCGTGGGGGTCCCCGGAGTACGGGTAGGGCTGGAGGGGGGCTGCTGCATGGTGGTCGTGGCGGCTGGAATGGGCGCGGGGCTCCATCCATTCATCGCGGTAAGCACTGCGACGCCTTGGCGGCGGGCTATCTCGGCGATGCCCAGGGCTGCGGCGGCGGGACGGGGACCTGTCCGAGCGGCGCGGGCCCACCGTAGCTGGTACTTTGGGTCCGGCTCTCCTTCCGACTCTGAGGTCGCCGTGAGGTCCACTGGCTCCTCCGGGTCCCGCTGGCGGCGGTGCTTCTGTCCTCGTCCTCCTCGATGGGTCTTGCGGGCGGGGTAGTCCCTGTCCGGGTCGGGCACTCAGGGGGTGTACAGCTGCTTCTTGGATTCGGCCCAGGTCACTCGCCAACCGCGGGCGGTGTACTGTCGGGTCAATTTCATGCCTGTGTCATACTCGGCGGGCTTGACTCCGACAATCGTGAATTCGGCCTTGTGGTTGAGCTGCTCGTCTGAGATGGGCGACAAGCCGGCGCCAAATTTATCGCGGAGGATGCCTCCGAGGAGTCCCGCATCCACTTCCCCAAATGGGGGATCGTCGACCTCGTGCCATCCTACCCACATGGCTTTGGAGAAGGTTTGCGGGTCCACTTTTTGGGGCGTATACCCCTTCTTCTTGGCCGCGCCCTCTGCCTGGTTGGCGGCTGCGTATTCGGCTGGGGAGGCGGCTGGGCTTTCCGTGACCCGCTAGACAAGGGGGAGGGCTGGCGAGGAAGGTGCGCAGGACCTCTGCGACACCGGGCAGGCCGGGCGCGTGGCCGCGGACCCAGGTCCACTGATCCCGAATCGGGGATTGCGGGAGGGTGCTGACGCTTGCGCCGCAGTGGCGGAACAGCTGGAGGTGGAAGGCGTGCGCAACCTCGTCTTGGGGGTGTCCGGGATCCACTCCAGGAGGGAGGCCAGCGCGGCGTCGGTGGGAGAGGCCGTGGGCGATGGCGGCTGGGGAGCAGCGCCCGGGGCCCGGAGGGCAGCAGCCGCCCAGGGCCTGGGAACGGGGTCCGGGATGGCGAAAGACAGCCCGGGGGCACGTACGGGGGCCTCCGGGGCAGGCACTGGGCTTGGCGTAGGCATAGCCCGTCGGAGGACGTTGGCCAATTCCTCGATATCCGGCACCTGCGGCGAGGTGAGGACCGCCGCGGCTAGGATGACAGGCACCAGGAGCAGGAACTGCTGCGAGCCGGGCGACGGTAGCTCAAACGAGGCCGGAACGGGGTTTTGCTTAGTGTCCGTCCTACCCTACCCCAGGGGGGGGGGGTGGGTCTGGCAAAATTTCAGGGTGGGTGGGTGTCCAACCCCCCCCCCCCCAAGGGTGGGGTGGGACTTTGTGGGGGCCCTTGGGTCTATCGAGCCAGTGCCACTTCTTTCTTTCTTCCGTTGCGGGTTCCGTTTAACATGTTTATTTATGGTGTGTTTACATGTCATTGCATATCATGTGTGCATGCCCCACGCCCATAAAGGGGCTAGGATGCTTTGTCGTTTGTGCTGGATGCGAAGGGGGCAACGTTAGAACCCCACAGTTCCTGTGTCTGCCCCACGCCCATAAAGGGGCTAGGATTCTTTGTGGTTTGTGTCTGAGTCGAGCAGTGATGATGACAATTAGACTGACATGATGGTTGTTCACCTCTGTGAAAAACTTGGTCTTCTGTATTGCATGTCTCAGTTGGTTACGTGGGTGGGTGGGTGGGTGGGTGGGTGTCAGACCCCCCCCCCCGGGGGGGGGGGGGCATTTGTCGGTCTGTGGGTATGCCAAAATTCTGGGTGGGTGGGTCCCTGAATTAACCCCCCCCCCCCCCAGGGTGGCTAAGCAAAACCCTGGGCCGGAACCGCACTGCGTACGGCGTTGGCGAACGTGGGCGGTGTGGACCGGAGGCCGCGGAGCCTGGTGGCTATGGACAGGAGTGGGGGCAGGGCCCTGATGAAGTTGTGTAATCGAACGGCCTCGGCCTGCCGCTGCGCCGCGGCAGAACGCTGGATTTGCTGCTGGGCGTTGTCCCGTTCGGTGCGGACCATGTCCAAGTCACGCTTGAGGGACTCAAGGTCCCCCTGCGCCACGGTCAGCTCCTGTTGCTGGGCCTCGTACCGGTCACGTAGCTGAGTGTAATCGGTTGAATAAGCCGACACGTCCAGATCCGGGACAAAGGGCTCTCCCAGCTGGGAGGGGCTGGGGGGGGGGCTGATCTGGCGGCCGGGGCAGGTGACTCCGGCGGCGTGGGGTCGGCGGCAGCCGGCTGGACTTGGGAGGCGGGTTCGGGGAGGCTGAAGGAGAGCCTGGTCTGCTCAAGCAGCAGCGACGCAGGCGAATGTTCTGCCCCCGTGGGGGTGGGCTTGTCCTGGGACCGGTACAGGGCTGACGCCGGGGTGAACGCCGCCGACGCGAACAGAGTTCCAGCGGCGCTGGGTGCTTGCTGCCTGGCCCTTGGTGAGGTAGGGCGCATGGCTTGGCGGGGTGAGGGGAGGGGGGCTGGCGGTGTCGGGGATGCCGGCCTGCAGCAGGGCGAAGGTGGCGGCTGTGGCCCAGGAGTGCTCGCCAGCCTGCTCGATCTGGTGCAGCAGCTCACCGCTGCGGACCGGCAGGACCGAGCACTCCAGCAGCGGCCGCAGCTGGTCGGGGGTCCACATGCCCTTGTTGGCGAGGGGCGGGGGAGTGGCGACGGGGGCCGGCGTGTACTGCCCAGTGAGGCAGACGGAGGAGGCCCACGCCAAGAGGCCGAACTTCAGCGGGACGAGGTAGGCCGTTGGGATCTGGGCTGCTTGCAAGACCGCGTGTAAGTCATTGGGCAGCGCCCAAAAGGCTGCAACCACCTCGCGGGTCCGAAGGCGGTCCCATGATAGCCTGAGGTGGGGGGTCAGGAACTGGCTGATGGGCTTGTGAATCTTGTGGGAGACCTTTTGACTTTGGATTTCCGGAGGCGTGACGGTGTCGATGGCCGGAGGTTGTTCTCGGGCCGTGTAGAGGCCCCTGAAGACCGAGCTGCGGAGGCGTGACGCGGAGATAGGGGCATGGCCCGGACTCCATCGCGTGACAAGGGCTGCAGTGAGGGCCTCGGGGTCCTTGGAGACGTATTCCAGCAGCGGGCCGCCTTGCACCAGCGACAGGGGGACGTGCTTGATAACTTTCACATCAGACGGACCCGTGGCGACCGTGACGGTGGCTGTGAGCAGGAGCCCCCGTGGCGTCCCTGCCCCCGTCACGGCGGTAATAGCCTGGATGTTGCCGTCCGCAGCTGTCCATCGTAGGGCATCGCATAGGTCGGCCAGGGCGGGGTCGGTGGCCCGGATGGCCGCATCCGCCGCTTCCAGCGCGTCATCCTTCAACATGTCCAGCTCTCGCAGGAGGCGATCAGCGTCGTCAGACTGGGCA
This sequence comes from Eutreptiella sp. 'Long Island Sound 2002', assembly GCA_964036045.1. NCBI lineage: Eukaryota > Euglenozoa > Euglenophyceae > Eutreptiales > Eutreptiaceae > Eutreptiella > Eutreptiella sp. 'Long Island Sound 2002'. The sequence continues at coordinate 25,551,137 of OZ038393.1, forward strand.
ATATCCATGAGAAACATGGGGAACGGTCCCCAACGAATGGCGCCTCCTCGACTGGTGTCGGGGGCAGGAGAGGGGGAGTCCTGGGATGGCGTTGAGCGGTCCGACATGATTGGCTGTGATGAGAAAGGAGTGGGTGGCCTGTGGCCGCAAGGCGCCGGGAGGGGGCGACAAATCGGGGTGCAGAGGTTACGGGGAGATTACGAACAGTAGCGGCAGCCCCCATTTCGAACGGGTGCAGAAGAAAAAACACAGGATGCAACGAGCGTGGCCATGGTGTGATGAAACAAAGAGCATGGCGCGAGAGCGCAGAGCAACGTGGGGCCGCCTAGCAGAGCGGGCCGGCGAACGAGGGTCCCAGGACTCACGAGGACGGGGTTGCGAGGGGAGCACCGCGCTGGCGCGCGGTGCTGCAACCCATGGGGCGCATAGGCGAGTGGGGTCCCACGATGAGACAGCGAAGTAAACGACTCACGATACCCCTGCACAAGGCGTCACGCTTGAGCGGCGGATACGTCGGATGCAGTCTCCGTCGCGGCTCCCCGCGTAGCGGCCTGGAAGATTGCCACGGCGAGGTCGACGTCTTGCCAGAGTTGATTGTAGGACGCAGCGCCCACTGTAAGCAGGAGGGGGCTAGCAAGGGGGAGGGACGCACCTGGGGTGCGGCACTCAGCCCTTGGAGACACGGGAGCAGAGAGAGAGACAGAGGGCACCATATGGGTGGAGAAGAGCGGAGAAGGGGGCCACGATGGCAAGAGATGAGTCACGTGGTGGCACGACTGTCACGACGTATCACGACCGGCTTCGAGCGTGGCAGTGCGTGTAGGCAATCCGTCCTACAGCTACCATCCTAAGGGTTTTTAGACTGGTGCCAGGTCACCAGAGGTGAGGTGAGGTGAGGTGGGGTGGGGTGGGGTGGGGCGGGGTGGGGTGAGGCGAGATGAGGTGGGGTGACGTGCGTTGGTGTAGGGTTGGGTGGGGTGGGGTGGAGAGGGGTGTGATACGGTGCGGTGGGGTGCGGTGGGGTGCTGTGTGGTGAGGTGGGTTGGGGTGGGGTGGGGTGGGGTGGTCGATCTCTGGGTGCCAGCGTAAAGTCGCCCTTTATCCCTTGCAGCGTCCCCTCTGCCTCGCGGGGTCACCTACACCCTAGTGCCCTGGACAGCCTTGCATCCCTGCTGATGGGCTTGGAGTACCTCTAGTTCTGGTGCTGGGTGCATTACGGCTGAGCGGCACAGCCTTTCTTTCTTTCTTTGTTAGGTGCAGCTCCTTGGGTCCGTCCATTGGAAGGCGCTGCTGGGCCGTATGGCGGTGGTGTTCGTCCTGTTGTTCGCCGCGGGCTTCTGCTGGCGTGGCACCTGCGTGGGACCGATCCCGATGGTGATGCTCGCGCTGGTGGGGGCAGTGCTGGGGCAGCGCGTCATGCTGCGCGCGCACGCCGGGGCTGTGTCCCGCGCGCAGAAAAAGTGGGCCGCCGCCTTTCTCCTTCACCCACTCGTCTTTGTGGCGTTTGTGGGCGGGTGCATGTTGATCTGGTTCACCCCCGCACCAAGCTTCGCCAAGGGGGTGTGCCTCGCGCTCCTCTTCAACGCGCTGGAGCTGCTGTCGGTGCAGGTGGTGTTCCGGCTCTACGCCCGCCACGTGCAGTCGCAGCCGGCGGGTGGGGTCCTGGGGGATCAGCGGATGGTGCTGTCGGCATGGGTCGGGCACTTGCATTGCTTATTGGAGGGGTTGCGGCTGATCGCTCTACTGGTGTTCGCCGTCATGGAGGAGGACTCCCGGACATGGGCCGCCAGCATCCCCGTCTGCTGGACTTCCAACGTGCTGCTTCGGACGCAATGGATGTATGCGGCGTCCGCGCGGCTCCTGACCGGGCCCCCGACGGCGCGCATGACCTGCCACAACGCCATGAGATGGTACTTCGGGTATATCCGCTTTGTTGGGCTTGGCGCATTGCTGCTTTTCCGGTTGGCCTCCTCCCGCGGCTCCAGCCCAAGCCACCCCTGGTACTTCAACAGCAACACGATTGCCTGTGTGTGCTCGCTTCTGGGCGCAGAAGTGGTGGAGGACGCAGTTGTCTTTCTGATGCACCGTCTGAGCTGGGTGCCCAAGTTCGAGCAGTCGTACGCTGCAGAGTATGCGGGCGAGCGCGCGCGCGACAGTTGGAGCATCAAGCTGATTTCTGGGCAGTCCTTTGAGTGGCGCCCTATGCCTGTGTATCTCGTCATGAGCTCCTCCGCAACATGCCTCACGGCAATGGTTGTTGTATTGATTTCATTTCTAGGCCCCGGGTACATTCTGGGAAATTCAGCCACACTGGATCCTGTTCGGTTCTCATGGCCGGCGCCGGTATGCCATGTCCTCTAACCCCCCTCCCCCTCTTCCAAAGGTATTACCAAGATTTTTGCAAAATTTTCCCACAAGAAGATCAAAATATGCGGTTTCGGTAGGCAAGTAGGCCTGTTGAACCTTGCAGTTGCAGTATGATTGAACTGATCCCTTGCGGTTCAATTAACTCCTATACAGCTGCCCATAGCGATCGATGTTGCTCACCCTCTCCCGCAAAAAGTCACTATGCGCTTTCTTCCCGCAGACTTTTGCGAAAGGTGCTTGGGGCTGGTTTTCGGCTCTTGGCAAGTCTTTTCTTCCCTTCTTGTGAAGTGTCATGTGATGTGTGTTGTGCTGACGACATCTCAACCAACACACACGTGACAGTTCACACGTCACCAATCGGGGGCTGCCTCCAGTCAGTGACCGGTGGATTGCCGACTCTGCCATGGGCCGGGTGCTGTTCACTACCGCCAAGTGCCGCCCGGCTGGGCCACTGAGGGGCTCCCCGAGGATGCAGATCCCCCCCCTCCTCCCCCGAAGCAGGTCCGTGCAGGACACAACCACCTCAAAAAGGTCCACGGATGGATCCGAGCACGCCTGGTTTCACAGATGTCACACGGAAAATTGACTTTTCAGTGGCCTCTCCCAGAGCAGTGAGGGTGCCGCCCACGCACCGCGTGCACCGCGATGCGTCATTCAAGTACCCCGGGTTTTGTGCCATGCTCGACAACATAGCCCCTGGACCTGGAACGGAGTGAGGGGGTGTTGTGCAGTGCACATGCGCATCAGCGTTCATGGATGCGGCCAAATGCACGTGCCTTCAATGCCCCTAAACTCTGCTCAGGCAGCCCCCATTTTGGTGTCTATCAACTTTGGTGTCAACAATTGGTGTCAACATTTGGTGTCAATATTTGGTGTGAACTTTTGGAGTATATGTCTGACAAGTCTTCTGACAGTGGGGAGGACGCACGCGGTTCTGATTATTCAGGGATTCACTCAGGTTAGTCCACTAGTACCGACAAATAACGACGAATAACGACGTATAACGGCGAATATTGAGGAACCATGTTAATTGTCGTTTTGTCATTTCCCTTTGAAGTCACACAGTGACAGTGACAGTGACAGTCACAGTGACGTAGTTTCTGCCCCAAAGCAGACAAAGGGGCTAGTTTTGTGTTGCCCATGTCCAATTTTTTGTTGTTCCCATGTCACGGTTTGGTAAGCAATTGGCCACCCAGTGTGGTGTGTGGCTTCATATGCCTGTTTGCTTTCGAACCAAGATAATTGTTGTCTACGACATGCTGTGTAGCATCCATTTGTGGTACGAAAAACAGCGGCGAATAACAACGAATAACAACGAATAACAGCGAATAACGACAAATAATGACGAACCAAATTTTTATCCCCACCGACAAACCTTAGGGAATCCCTGGATTATTCCGCCACACGGTCCACGATCTCTTGGGCTGCTAGCTCTGGAGATTTCGGCACTGACGTAATCGACTCTCGCTTACCCTGATGCAGGCGATCCCCCTGCCCTGTCTCCATTGATGAATTTCCACCATACATGCTGTTTCGTCTCGTTTTCTATATCATAGACACACTAAGTCTAGCTCTGCCCCCTGTGGGGTTTTGTGGCCTGGTTCCACGGGACATGCATTATTTACACACAGGCACGCAATGGTCAGTCTAAGGACAGAGGGGTGCCAAGGATGACTGCGTAGCTGCCAGCGTGATGGGTCACTGCACTTTGTTCCTATATGATTCATGGATGGCAGTACCACTTGCTTCTACCGGTAACGTCCCTACTCGGTGGAATGACCCATGCCGCCCCGATGCACTGATTCTTCTGTCTCTGCTGCGTCCATTTCTGCGTGGTTTGGTTCGCTACACCGTAGGTAACCCCCACCAAATTTCTGGGCAGTCCTTTGACCGGCGCCCTATGCCTGCTGTATCTCGTCATGAGCTCCTCCGCAACATGCCTCACGGCAATGGTTGTTGTTTTGATTTCATTTCTAGGCCCCGGGTACATTCTGGGAAATTCAGCCACACTGGATCCTGTTCGGTTCTCATGGCCGGTGCCGGTATGCCATGTCCTCTAACCCCCCTCCCCCTCTTCCAAAGGTATTACCAAGATTTTTGCAAAACTTTCCCACAAGAAGATCAAAATATGCGGTTTCGGTAGGCAAGTAGGTCTGTTGAACCTTGCAGTTGCAGTATGATTGAACTGATCCCTTGCTGTGTAACTCCTATACAGCTGCCCATAGCGATCGATGTTGCTCACCCTCTCCCGCAAAAAGTCACTATGCGCTTTCTTCCCGCAGACTTTTTGCGAAAGGTGCTTGGGGCCGGTTTTCGGCTCTTGGCAAGTCTTTTCTTCTCTTCTTGTGAACTGTCATGTGATGTGTGTTGTGCTGACGACATCTCAACCAACGCACACGTGACAGTTCACACGTCACCAATCGGGGGCTGCCTCCAGTCAGTGACCGGTGGATTGCCGACTCTGCCATGGGCCGGGTGCTGTTTACTACCGCCAAGTGCCGCCCGGCTGGGCCACTGAGGGGCTCCCCGAGGATGCAGATCCCCCCCCTCCTCCCCCGAAGCAGGTCCGTGCAGGACACAACCACCTCAAAAAGGTCCACGGATGGATCCGAGCACGCCTGGTTTCACAGATGTCGCACGGAAAATTGACTTTTCAGTGGCCTCTCCCAGAGCAGTGAGGGTGCCGCCCACGCACCGCGTGCACCGCGTTGCGTCATTCAAGTACCCCGGGTTTTGTGCCATGCTCGACAACATAGCCCCTGGACTTGGAACGGAGTGAGGGGGTGTTGTGCAGTGCACATGCGCATCAGCGTTCATGGATGCGGCCAAATGCACGTGCCTTCAGTGCCCCTAAACTCTGCTTAAGCAGCCTCCATTTTGGTGTCTATCAACTTTGGTGTCAACATTTGGAGTCAAAAACTGGTGTCAACATTCAGTGTCAACATTTGGTGTCAACATTTGGTGTCAATATTTGGTGTGAACATTTGGAACATATGTCTGACACGGTTGCTAACAGTGGGGGGGACGCACGTGGTTTTGATTATTCAGGGATTCACTCAGGTTAGTCCACGAATAACGACGAATAGCGACGAATAACGGCGAATATTGAGGAACCATGTTAATTGTCGTTTTGTCATTTCCCTTTGAAGTCACACAGTGACAGTGACAGTGACAGTCACAGTGACGTAGTTTCTGCCCCAAAGCAGACAAAGGGGCTAGTTTTGTGTTGCCCATGTCCAATTTTTTGTTGTTCCCATGTCACGGTTTGGTAAGCAATTGGCCACCCAGTGTGGTGTGTGGCTTCATATGCCTGTTTGCTTTCGAACCAAGATAATTGTTGTCTACGACATGCTGTGTAGCATCCATTTGTGGTACGAAAAACAGCGGCGAATAACAACGAATAACAACGAATAACAGCGAATAACGACAAATAATGACGAACCAAATTTTTATCCCCACCGACAAACCTTAGGGAATCCCTGGATTATTCCGCCACACGGTCCACGATCTCTTGGGCTGCTAGCTCTGGAGATTTCGGCACTGACGTAATCGACTCTCGCTTACCCTGATGCAGGCAATCCCCCTGCCCTGTCTCCATTGATGAATTTCCACCATACATGCTGTTTCGTCTCGTTTTCTATATCATAGACACACTAAGTCTAGCTCTGCCCCCTGTGGGGTTTTGTGGCCTGGTTCCACGGGACATGCATTATTTACACACAGGCAGGCAATGGTCAGTCTAAGGACAGAGGGGTGCCAAGGATGACTGCGTAGCCGCCAGCGTGATGGGTCACCGCACTTTGTTCCTATATGATTCATGGATGGCAGTACCACTTGCTTCTACCGGTAACGTCCCTACTCGGTGGAATGACCCATGCCGCCCCGATGCACTGATTCTTCTGTCCCTGCTGCGTCCATTTCTGCCTGGTTTGGTTCGCTGCACCGTAGGCAACCCTAACCAAACCCAAAACCTGTGGGAACAGGTACACTTCTCTCCTGCGACACGTGGCTCCGACCCAGACACACCCACCCCGAAACCGGCGCCCACTCTTCAGGTTGCACGCCGGATAACAAAGCTGCTGACCCCAGCCCCTACCTCCCAGAATTGGCAGCGCAACATTCGGAACTGGTGAGCAATGGCCGTGTGCCTGTGTCGCAGGGGTAGACGGTAGCTAAGTATCCGGCGCTTCAGTCCCATTGCCAGACGACCAGCCCCTCCTTCAGATCGCAACGTGGTCCACGTCCCCGTGGTCGAATGGTGAAAGGTACCGGGGGTTGTGCGAGCGAATGGGGCATGGCCAGGCCGCCAATGAGCAAACTTGAAAGCAGCCGTGGAGCCCCTAGTTCTGTCTGGCTGGGGGGGGTCAAAATTTCTTTGCGTATTTTGGCCGCTGTGTGTGTATTTGGACCTGGGTCCTGAAGAACTTTTTTCTTGTATATGGACCCCCTAACCCATGGCGGGGGTCCCAGGTCCCAACTCCAGGTACCCCCAGTCGCCCCCCCCGCCCCCCCCATGGCACCTTGCCAGTGAGGACTTGACCGTTTACACGCCGGATAGGCTGTTTAATGGCACGTAGAATGTTTTTGAAATCACCTCGCAGAGGTTGTTAGATCAAAGCCAGGCAGGCGTATATAGGGGAAAACGCCACATATGCCCCCATTTTGGGCCTTTTTGGGCCTCTTCGCGTACCCTACCCCAAGGGGTTTAATTGTTGGTTTAACCCCTTGTAAAAACATTGTTTTGTCCAATAAACACATCCCCCAATCAGTTTTTGGTCCGGACCCCCCTAGACCCCCCCCACTTGAAACCCACTTTTTGGAGCTTTTGAGGGAGGTGGGGGGGGTGGGGGGTCAAAGAATGACCCCCCCTTTTTTTGGGTCGAAAATCATGAATCTTTTGGTTTTTTTTTCGATTTTGAGCCAAAAAAAACGTGTTTCCGGGTTCTGACTCCATAGGATTTGTATGGGGCGGAGTGGGACGAGCGTTAATGCAGTTTATGCACTTTTCAGCCATTTTTGGTATGTTGGCGGTTTTGGCGACCTAGGTGACCCCTTGGTACCCACTCTGAGGGGTGTGAGTGGGGACGTTGTGACAGTATATGCCTACTAGGATACGAAAGGACGTTTTTTGCAGTCTCTAGCCCTGCCGACAGCCGGTCAAAACCCGTGCCAAAGACCTGAAATGGCTGTTTCCACCAACAATGGATTACATGAGTGAATGGGCCGGTGGCCCAAAAAAACCAATGTAAATATGATAAGGCCAATTCCAAACTATGGGGCAATTTTCTTCAACCCTTGGGCAGGTGGGAACCCAACTTAGGAGACAGTCATCACCGATTCCCTTCGCGGGGGATTTTTTGCAAAAGATTCAACCAACCTGTTTGGAGGCCAATTTGACCTATATGTTTGTCATAACCCCATTTTGGGGCCCACAAAAAACCAATGTAAATGTGATAAGGCCAATTCCAAACTATGGGGCAATTTTTTTCAACCCTTGGGTAGGTGGGAACCCAACTTAGGAGACAGTCATCGCAGATTCCCTTCGCGCGGGGGGGGGGGGGGTTTGCAAAAGATCCAATCGACCTGTTTGGATGCACAACTTGCTTATGCAGGTTTTCAGCCTCGGCAGCTCAAAAATCGAAGTTTTGGAAACTGATTTTTTTGATATTGTCATCACCTAAAATGACCATCCAAGCCAGGTGAAGCATGTTTTAGGCCGCATTTACGTGTTTTTCACCCTATTTGGGTTTTGGGCGGGGGGGGGGGGGGTGTCACCCAAGGGACAAGCTACTAATGCGGTTTTTCATCTTGGGCAGCTCAAAAACCGAAGTTTTCGAAACTTGTTTTTTTGATTTTCCGATCACCTAAAATGGCCATCCAAGGTATGTAAAGCCGTATTCGTGTGTTTGTCACCCTATTTGCGCATTTGGTGGCTCGGGGGGGGGGGGGGTGGCAATGGTACGCAGTTTGTCCCCCTCACGCCTTTTGTGGCCCCTCGAGTTGGGGTGATGGACTCCCACACGCCTTGGCAAGGCGGGGCCTCCAAGGTACGTCGGAAAGACCGCCACTCAACCCCTCTATACTTGGTTTTGCAAGTACGTTTTGCTTTGAGTAATTTACCGTCATCTTACAACTCTATTTGGAATGGGACCAATGGATGCTCATAATAAAACAAGGCAAGTTTGTATGAATTTGGGCTATTTCATTTTCATAGCAAGATCCCCATCAACGGCTCATCACTTAAGTGTGCATTGCTCAGAGTAGATTCTCTGCGAGGTGGAGTTGCCGAAGGCAATAGAATTCGATTTTTCATGAAACCCTTTCGTTGCCCCTAGGATGGGTTTGGGTGATCATTTGGTGACAATAGGGGTGCTTGAGCACCCATGTGGACCCATGTACTGGCCACTGGGCCCATCTAGCCCGCCCCCAACAGCTTCAAAATTGCTGTTTGTAGGTGGTTCAATGGCCTTTGGTGTGTGCACAAACTGCCGTAGCAGTTTTCCACCCTCTACAGGTCAAAAATGGAAAATTTCGCAATTTTTTTTTGATATTGTGACCACTGATGAAACATGCTATGTAAAGCATGTTTTAGCCGCCTTTTATGTGTTTTTCACCCTATTTGGGTGTTGGAGGGGGGGGGGCTCCCAAGGGGTCTAGGGCACAAGGAGGGAAAACTGCATTAGCAGGTTGTGCCCTAGACCCTTTGGGAGCCCCCCCCCCCCCAACACCCTAATAGTGTGAAAACACAATAAAGAGGGGCTAAAACATGCTTTACATAGGATATTTGATCATTTTGGATGGTCAAAGTATCAAAAGAATCAGTTTCGGAAAGCAGGTCGGCAGCTCAAAAATGGAAATTTCCGAAACTGTTTTTCTTCATCCTAAATGATCAAATATCCTATGTAAAGCATGTTTTAGCCCCCCTTTATCTGTTTTTCACACTACTTAGGTGTTGGGCGGGGGGGGGGGGTGGCTCCCAAGGGGTCTAGGGCACAACCTGCAGTTTTCCCGCCTCAGCAGCTCAAGAATGTTTGTCCCTCTCCCGTCTTCGAGGTGCGTTGCCGAATTTGCATTCCCACTCTCTCTCTCTCTCTCTCTCTCACTCGCTCTCTCTCCCGGTACTGGGGGTTGTGCACAGGGGGGGGGGGGGGGGCTGTTTAACTCCCACACTGCTGCCCATGACGATTGATGTTGCTCGCCCTCTCCCGCAATAAGTCACTCTGCACTTTCTTCCCGCAGGCTTTTTGCGAAAGGTGCTTGGGGCCGGTTTTCGGCTCTTGGCAAGCTTCTTCTTCTCTTTTTGTGAACTGTCATGTGATGTGTGTTGTGCTGACAACATCTCAACCAACGCACACGTGACAGTTCACACGTCATCAATCGGGGGCTGCCTCCAGTCAGTGACCGGTGGGTTGCCGACACTGCGATGGGCCGGGTGCTGTTCACTACCGCCAAGTGCCGCCCGGCTGGGCCACTGAGGGGCTCCCCGAGGATGCAGACCCCCCCCCCCCCCCCCTCCCCCAAAGCAGCTGAACTGAACTGGTCCGTGCTGCTGTGCAGCAAGGCAAAACATTGAACTGAGTGGTGATGACCGTGCGCCTGTGACACGGGGGCGTATGCGAGCCCAGTATCTGTTGCCTCTTGGCCCCGCAGCAGGTCTGTGCACACCACAACCACCTCAAAAAGGTCCACGGATGGATCCGAGCACGCCTGGTTTCACAGATGTCGCACGGAAAATTGACTTTTCAGTGGCCTCTCCCAGAGCAGTGAGGGTGCCGCCCGCGCACCGCGTGCACCGCGTTGTGTTATTCAAGTACCCCGGGTTTTGTGCCATGCTCGACAACATAGCCCTGGACTTGGAACGGAGTGAGGGGGTGTTGTGCAGTGCACATGCGCATCAGCGTTCATGGATGCGGCCAAATGCACGTGCCTTCAGTGCCCCTAAACTCTGCTCAGGCAGCCTCCATTTTGGTGTCTATCAACTTTGGTGTCAACATTTGGAGTCAACACTTGGTGTCAACATTCGGTGTCAACATTTGGTGTCAATATTTGGTGTGAACGTTTGGAATATATGTCTGACACGGTTTCTAACAGTGGGGGGGACGCACGCGGTTCTGATTATTCCGTCACACGGTCCACGATCTCTTGGGCTGCTAGCTCCCGAGGTTTCGGCACTGACGTGAGCGACGGTCGCTTACCCTGATGCAGGCAATCCCCCTGCCCTGTCTCCATTGATGAAATTTCACCATACATGCTGTTTCGTCTCGTTTTCTATATCATAGACACACTAAGTCTAGCTGTGCCCCCTGTGGGGTTTTGTGGCCTGGTTCCACGGGACATGCATTATTTACACACAGGCACACCGGCACAGGCATGCAGGATGACTGCGTAGCTGCCAGTGTGATGGGTCACTGGACTTTGTTCCTATATGATTCATGGATGGCAGTACCACCCCCCCCCCCCCATGCCAATGGACTCCCCATGCCAATGCCCCCCCCCTCCCGAAAGAAGAAACATGGCCCCCCTTGCTAATGGACCCCCCCTCTCGAAAGAAGAAACATGGCCCCCCCTCAGATTTTTTCACCAAATCGCACACGAATTGCCCTTTTTTGCCTAGTTTCCTGATTGTGACATTCTGTGTCTCATGCCTAATTCTCCACCTTGCTTTGCTCTCACACAATTTGACTATTGCTGTGCCCCAAAGCAGATAAAGGGGCTACTTCGGGTCTTTTGATTGTTGCAGTCCTAAATACACAGATACAGACACACACACAAACACAACACAGACACAACACAGACAGATAGACAGACAGACAGAAGATTTCAGCATGCTTTGCTCAGGGCAAAGTGCCATGATTCATTCCGTCAGTCTGCCAATTGCAGTTGCATATAATTCATGTCTATTTGAAAACATTATTATTGAGCGCTTCACAGTGCTGAAAATTTTTCTAGCAGGCCTGGGGCCACAGATTTCAGCATGCTTTGCTCAGGGCAAAGTGCCATGATTCATTCCGTCAGTCTGCCAATTGCAGTTGCATCTAATTCATGTCTATTTGAAAACATTATTGTTGCGCACTTCACAGAGCTGAAAATTTTTAAAGCAGGCCTGGGGCCACCACTCTCAGCCCTGTTGTGTGCCTGTTTTCCACAACGCTTCCCTGATCAGGGCCACATCTGACCCCAGTGGTATGTTGCGATCTAATGCACGCCGTTATTTTGTAGCATTCAACCACGTTTGTCAGCTTCTTTGACTGCCACATGAAGTATATGGTGCTGAAACTTTTTGAAGCAGGCCTGGGGTCATCAGTGTCAACCATCATCGTTTCACTGCCATGCATTGGTATCCTCTGCAGGCACAGATCCAGGTTTGCCTTTTCGGCCACACGATATATCGGGTGACTGTACTGCACCCTGCAGCACTGATGCAGAGACCGGGTTGTGAACCCGAGAGCCTTATCGCTACTCAGCGCAGGCCTGTTGCACAAAATAAAAGAAAAGAAAAATGGTGTAAAAGCATAAGCAAAAGGTGGCTTACGTGAGCTCCATAACCACCACAAAGATGCAAGAGGTACCAAGCATGGGTCCCCACCACGTTTACACCGATGGCGCAAGCTAGAAAATGCATACACAAAGAATTTTTTTGGATTTTTTACGAGAACTCCAGTCAATGGACCCCCCGTGCGCGTGTCAATGGACCCCCCCCTTCGAAAGAAGAAACATGGCCCCCCTTGCCAATGCCCCCCCCCCTCTCAAAAGAAGAAACATGGCCCGGGCCATTGGCACGGGGGGGCGGTGGTACCACTTGCTTCTGCCGGTAACGTCCCTACCTGGAGGAATAACCCATGCCGCCCCGATGCACTGATTCTTCTGTCCCTGCTGCGTCCATTTCTGCCTGGTTTGGTTCGCTACACCATAGGCAACCCCAACCAAACGCAACAGCAAAAAACCTGTGGGAACAGGTACACTTCTCTCCTGCGACACGTGCTTCCGACCCAAACACACCCACCCCAAAACCGGCGCCCACCCCTGTGGTTACATGCCGGGGAAAAAACGCTGCTGACCCAAGCCTCTACCTCCCGGAATTGGTCCAACGCCGTCCGCTACTTCACCCAGCATGCTGGTACACTCTACACGACAGATCGTAAAGTTTGTGTGTTGGTGCATGTATCACTGAAACTTTTGCATCCTCACGTTGTGTCCTGTAGGGCTTTGATGTTTGTTCTATATCATGCTCCTGTCCTCCAGACCCTTGATGAGTGTTCTATATCATACTTGTGTCCTCTAGGCCCTTAATGCTGGTTCCATATCATACTCGTGTCCTCTAGGCCCTTGATGCCGGTTCTATATCATACTTGTGTCCTTTAGGCCCTTGATGGCTGTTCTATATCATACTTGTGTCCTCTAGGCCCATGATGGTTCTCTGGGCCCTTGATGGTTGTTCCATATCATACTCATGTCCTCTAGGCCCTTGATGGCTATTCTATATCCTTGGGGTGCGCTGTGCGCACACGTAGCGCCGTAAGCGTGGGGCGCGCAGGTGCGAAAAGTGCCGTAAACACCACGGAGGTTTCCATTAAGTGTAGGGATCGCCAAAGGGGGGATATTAGGCGGTTTGGCACATTTCTAACATAAGCTTTTACGGCGACAGCGCCGTAAACGTTTACCTCGCTGGCGCCCTAAATTGTCAGGACTATTGGAGGGGAAGCAGTCAGGAAGCAGGGATATCCCAACCCCTACAGACGACACCCCTCCTTGGAGCCCTGTGTGACGGAGAAGGGCAGAGATGGACAAATTGGGCGGAACCCACATAGTCCTCTTGTTGCATCATGCTGATATGGGGTGAACTCAAACGCTTTACGGGACACACCAGTGAACATCACCAAAGGGCAGGGGGGGGGGGTCATTCTGCAGTGGGTACACCTACAGTGCGTACGGCGCCAGCGCCGTGAATGTTTACGGTGCTGGCGCCGTAAAATGAGAGGGGGTAATTTCTGGTGATTATCGCTATAATGGGGTTTTTGTGGCAGTGCCCTTTACCAGCACCAGCCAGAAAATTTATGGGTGCACCTAAACACGGTGACCAATGTTAAAACTGCAAACTGCACAAACTGCCATATGCGGGGGTCATGAAAATATGGGGGTGATCCAAAAAGGTTTCCACACCAGCCTAATAGGAACCAACAGTTGAAACTGTTAGGTTGTCTTTTGGGGGTGGTTTGAAACGGGCTGTAAGAGCCAGAAATTCTTCCAAGTGGGGAGACCCCCGGTCTCACTGCAGCGCACCACCTTCCTGAATCTGTTACGTCCGATGATTATTGTGACAATGGGGTTTTCGTGGCACTGCCTGTCATCAGCACCGATGACAAATGTGACCAGCATGTCCTTGTCCCATGTGTGCTGCAATCGCATCTTTGCAGTCTAGCTGAACCTGGGGGAGCTGGCAAGGGAAATCCATAAAGACCATAAAAGTGTTGCAAAAAGTGCAATACTTGCATCAAAATGTGTCATTGCAGGGAGTGGCAATCGAAATTCTGAGCTGTCAGCCCCCCAAGCTTCAAGCTAGACTGCACACCCGCAATTGAAGCACACATGGGCCAGGGGTGCACCCAAGGACATGCTGGTCACATTTGTCATTGGTGCCGATGAATGGCAGTGCCACGAAAACCCCATTGTCACAATAATCATCGGACGTAACAGATTCAGGAAGGTGGTGCGCTGTAGTGAGACCGGGGGGCTCCCCACTTGGAAGAATTTCTGGCTCTTACAGCCCGTTTCAAACCACCCCCAAAAAGACAACCTAACGGTTTCAACTCTTGGTTCCTATTAGGCTGGTGTGGAAAATTTTTTTGGATCACCCCCATATTTTCATGACCCCTGCATATGGCAATTTGTGCAGTTTGCAGTTTTAACATTTGTCACCGTGTTTAGGTGCACCCGGAAATTTTTTGGCTGGTGCTGGTAAAGGGCACTGCCACAAAAACCTCATTAACACGATAATCATCAGAAGTCTTCATATACATGGATGACATAGCGTTCGTTGCCCCTAATCATGCAACCATGAAGGCCATATTGGAACGAGTCTTGTCAGTCGATAACACACTGGGCTTCCAAACAACCAAAAGCAAAAAGAGACCTCTACACAGTGCACGAACGCGTGTAGTGGAACGGTGTCTCGAATGCAGGGCAGCCTCCAATATTGCAATTCCAAGGCCACTTCATCTCCCACCACCCCTAGGCACACCTTCCGCGGGCAGACTACATGAGCCAAATGAAAACTGATAACTGCTACACCGTGCCAATCATGGTACCCTTTTCCATTCCGCCATGGATGTCATGGCTTGGAATGTAGGGACAACAAGTCCCACCCGGGTATGGTACCAAGAGTACCCACCACTGGAGCGGGGACGGTGCCTACAAGAAAGTGGTGAAGTGTCTCTGCAGAGACATGGGCATGCACGAAGAAGCCTGCGCCGCTTTAGCGATGCGTTCACATCCCACCCACGGGTTACGGCAATGGCAACCACAGCTAGGGTGGCCGATTCACGCCGAAACGGCCCCCATGGAGCCCTCTTGCGCAAGACATGCTGTTACGCAGGAGGAGAAGTGTTAGCAACCGCATCCGAATGTGGGTGAGCAAACTCCTGTTGCAAAGCGGCTGTACATGTGTCCACCCCAGGCTCACCGCCCAGCCAACAACACAGTGCCCGCGCGGCGCCGGCTATGATCACTATTGTGAGGCTGCACTCACGGCCCACAAGGTAACGCAAGCCACACATAGCGCTTCACATCCAGCGTCCACAACCCACGTGATGTGGACACTGTTGAGCGCCGTGCAAGTGCATTGGGAGGAAACCAAGAGGATCACGGATACGATGTCTGAGGACATCTACTTTGCACAACATTTTCTGGGTATCCTCCTTATTCCAGTGGGCTAGGGACACCAAGAGTGGGCCATGACACATTGTCCCATCCCGTGTATCCGTATGGTGGCGACGGCGGCGGTCCATCGTGAACCTCACGGATATGTGCCCACCCATTCGGACGTCAAGCCGTTCGTTGTTGTGGCTCATCCCCCTTCCTTCCGTATGCATTGCTCTACTTGTTGTTGCAAGGGTTTGCGGTTGCGATGTACAACAACATGTACTGGTGCCATAGCATTGGGTCCCGGCCTCATGGTGCAAGGAAAGACAACAACTCCCCAGATGGCTTAGCGGACCTGGCTTCCCGGCACGATATGCGCCAGTGTGGACGTACACCACATGGTGCGGGGTACTGGGCGATCCCAACACAAATGGCGAGAGCGAGCCCCCCCCCCCCCCTGCCAATAGGGCCTGGATCAGAATCAGAGGACACCAAAACGCTGTGGGCATCCCTGGGTATGGTGCTCATGGACAGTGATGAAATGACAGGAGAAGCATCCGGGGAACCAGCACCACACGGAACAGAGTCGTGCAATTCTTGCAGTTCGGGCAATGAGGAGTCAGGGGTAGGGACAATGAAACGGGATGGCGGGGGGAGGAGATGTCACAGCAGACAGAGTCGGAATCCCAATCCTTCAGCACGGACGTGACACAAGACGACAGCGCAAGAGGCCAAAATTCAAGAAAAGTGAAAATTAAGGAAAAGACCACTAACCACCGTGAAGGGCACTGGGAGTCGAACCAGGCTGAGACTACGAGCCAGAGTCCGGGCAACCTTGAAGCGCAAAAAGATCCCCGCGTCTTGACTGCGGTATCTCTACAGTTTTTCATAACAGCAAATGCCTAAACGCCCAAATCTTGCGTCTTGGCGCAGAGGAAACTGTTGACATGAGCCCCGCATTCTGTCGCGAAACACGGCAACAACACACTCCAAGCAGCAGTTGTTCACAGTCTCAAACTCCGCGCCCTGTCGCGGAGGAGCTCTCTGGCGTGATGCCGCCACGAAAGCCATGGGAGACACGGGAGAGGTGGTGGAAGCCGCAGTATTGACGAGGCCCATACACACAAGTCAACCCGGCTTCCAAGAAAATCAAGCCCCAGCAAGCACGTCGGCGTCTCAAAGTACAAGCACCCAGCTAGCTGGACGCCATAGCGGAGGAGGGGTTGAGGATTATCAACTCGGAGCTAGACACTATGGCCTGGGCACGGAACCAGCAAATCTGGCTTCGACTGGATCAACCTCACAACACAAGGATGCACTGTGAAATTGTGGAAAATCATGGGGAACCATTCCTGATGAACAATCAGGAACTCTACTTGGTGATGGTCCAAATCAACTGGACCCTGAAGACTCGGGCCTTGACAAATATGCAGATTGAGTGGCGGCCCAAGAGTGCTGGCAAGTGGCACCCGTTCCAATGGGAGGCGATCCTCCACTGCCCAACGGCAGAAGGCCACAGGGCGGTGCCATCCTCAGTGAGTAGGAATGGAGACTGTCTGCACGTGTGGTTGACGGGCCGAGCTGATCCGATAAGGCTGTTTCAAGAAACACTCTTCAGGCAAGCAAACCCGGTCACAGGGGACATTGTACGGTTCCTTTACACGTTGCTGAGCACGCCGCCATGCAAACGGCGGTATGCCTGAGTTGAACCGGCAAGCAGAGGGGGGGGTAAGACGAGGTAGAGACACATGGAAGAGAGGGACAGAGAGAAACCGGTGGGGAGGGTGAAGAGGAAGAGAAACCCCCTTGGGAGGGTGAGGAGTAAGACAGACCCCCTTGGGAGGGTGAAGAGGACGAAACACAGAGAGAGAGAGGCCCGCAGAGTGAAAGGTCAGTGAGAGAGAGACCCGCAGAGCGAGAGGTTAGAGACTAACCGGCGCTGTGGGAGGGTGGTGGGTGCGAGCTGACCCAGATGCCCAGATAGCCAAAGCACATACAAAAGCCACCCGGAGTGGCACCGAACTGGTCTGCGCTGCAGTGCAGCAAGGCAAAACATTGAACTGAGTGGTGATGGCCATGCGCCTGTGACACGGGGGCGTATGCGAGCCCAGTATTCGTTGCCTCATGGCTCCTGCCAATGCCCCCCCCCCCTTTGGGAACAATGAACTGAAAGTGCTAGCTATGACCATATGCTTGTGTCAGGTGGGTTTATGCGAGCTGAGTATCCGTTGCTCATGGCCCCTTCCGGGACCAGGGACGAAGGGTTTTTGTTGAAGAATCCCATGTTTTGGCTTATTTTGTGGCTGCAAAATGTTGCTAGTTGGACATTCACAATTATTTTGATCGGGAAGGGGAAGTATCTCATGGATGGAAGTGTTTGTGGTCTTTGTTTGACTTCCAAACCCTAGAGAGCTGACCTGTTTGTTGCCCATACAGGAGCTGCCTAGGGATCTTGATAACTAGAGAATGCTTTGTATGCATGACAGGTGAGTAGCAAAAAAATAGAAGGAAGTGAGACCTACAATCATCTAAAAGATGTGCGCCTCGAAGGGATGCATCCAAACAATGCCTCGATAAGATGCACGGGCGGGAGAATGCTCACACACCAGTAATGTTTGGAGCCAATGGCCCCCCCTCCTGCATGCCAATGGTCCCCGCACCCGGAAAGAAGAATAGCGCCCCCCCCCCCCCCCGTCAATGACCCCCCTGCCCGGAAAGAAGAATCTTGGCCCGCGCCATTGGCAAGGGGCGGGGGGTGGTGGTGTGACCTAGTGATTAACGGGATGGACCCCATTTTGTGGTTTGGGTTCACTCCCCGTGCTCCAGTAGGTACCGACGGTCACCTGACCTGTAGTGTAGTCTATGCAAGTACACCATGCATGACACATTTGACGCAACACCGTTGTATGATAGATAAGGGATATCCCTGGTTGTAGCTGCCCATGCACCCATGATGCTTGCCGGCTGCACTAATGTATAAAGGATCGGCACATGTTATGACTGTACGTTACTCAGAGCTCAGGTCCGCCCAGTTTCTGGGTGCACCCGTACTGTACATAAATGGACCTTCTACTTTGTACTATATGCCCTACTTCTTGAACCAGGCGGTTGCCTGAGAGCTCACATTACACTCTTTGAACTTGTTGAGCCTGAAAAAAATAAAGAAATAAAAAAGATAAATGGACCGTCTACTTTCTGGAGTTCTCCCGAGTACACTGAACGACACCTTGAGCGTCAGGAACTCAAAAAAAATATGCCATCGCCTTGTTGCTTTGTTTTGTGGGTGAAACGCTACCGATCATTGACCCCTCCCGCCTGTCCCCGCATCCCCTTGAGGGCTTGAACTTGCGGGCCTGACCGTTCCTCCGCTACTCCCTGTCCTCTCCTTCACAGCAGCCTCCCACTCCACTGTCATGTCGGGCAGCGGCCCCGAATCCCCCTCTTCCGCACCGGACGACCCTCGGCACGGCCCAGAGGACCCGGCCCCAGACCCGGACCCCCTGAGGGTCGGACAGGAGGTGGCCCTTTTGGACCTGCGGCAGCAGGACTACAACTTCCACACTGCCGTCATCCGTAAGCCCCAAACGGCGCGGGGCCGGTGGCCCGTGCAGCTGCACGCGGGCGGCAAGTCGATCACGGTCAAACTGGCAAACCTCCAGCGGTTTCCGACGGTGATGCGGGCGCCTGCAAAGTTCGTTCATGACATCCCCAGCCCGGCATTCCTGCAGGTCTTCATGGCACCGCCCCCTCAGGGCTATCCTGAAGAAGCCAGACTTTGGTATTTGTTGAGGACAGCCCTCAAGGACAGCCCCCGGGGACCACCAACCGCCAACCGCCGACCGCCAACCCCTGCTATCCACCAGCCAACAACCGCAAACCCCCGTCAACCGCCACCAACGGCAAACCGCCAACCGCCACCAACCGCCAACCGCCAGGCGCCAATCGCCAACCTTTGAAGTAGAGACGCACCCATGACCAGGAAGCCGAGAACGTCCCGTGAACGTTCGTTCATGGCGTTACGATGGTCTTTTTTCCTCCAATTTAAAGACAGCCCTGCCACCCCTCCCCCCCCAACTTAAAGATAGCCCTGCCACCCCTCCCCAGCACCACCTTGTCTGAGCCCCTGGAGGGGTCTCTCGATGATAGCCCAGAGCACTGTGGTTGTCTGGGCTCCTGCAGGACAAGCTACTTTTCGGATGTGCCATTTTGCATGTGCAGCGCAGGTGGTACCGGCCGGTGCATGTGCTGTGCCCGGGGGCCCATGCTTGGGGGCTTGTTGCCCCGTCCTCGGCTAGCCCCGGGGTGTCCCGGGGTAGCCCCGGGGTGTCCGGGGCTACCCCCGGGGTGTCCGGGGCTAGCTCGGGGGTGTCCGGGGGTAGCCCCGGGCTGTCCGGGGCTAGCTTCAGGGGTTCCGGGGCTACTCCCGGGGTGTCCGGGGCTACCCCCGGGGAGTCCGGGGCCCGGGGGGCAGGCGCCCAAAGTAGACACCGCCCTCCACAGTTTGCTCGTGGGCCCGTTGGACATTCATGTGCAGGTGGAGCGCCCTGTGTATGTTTGCATGAGGACCACTGGTTTGTCCCCTTGCACCGTGCTGCACACCCTGGAAGGCCCCGCCACAGAGGGTATGGGTATGGGTATGGATAGAGCCCTTGGACCGAGTCCCAGGCAAGCAGCACCACATGTCTCACCAGTTGTACTGCGGTTGCCTGTCCGGACTCGTGAGGCATCTGGGGCCCGCCACTGCCTTAGCCACGGGCCATGAGCCACGTCGACAGGGGTGAAACGGGTGTGCGGTGCAGTGTGCGGTGTACTCTCACAGCGGCTGCATACGGGGGGGGGGGGGGTCGGGGAGGGGAGACTTTCGCGGGGGAACTTTCGCTGTCAAGAGAAATGGCGAAATTTTCGCGGCGTGTGACCAACAACTTCACTGCCAATGCAGATGCGGGTGGATCTGGAGCCCACCAGGAAATAACAGCAAGCCCCAGTGGCAAAAATTTCCCCTTCCGAAATCATCCCGGTCAGAATTGTCCTCTGGCAACCCCCTCCCCCCCCCGGCTGAGGGTGCGGTGATCTCAAGGCAACATTCGGCGCGGATCGGGTTTGCGCTGCAGTGCAGCAAGTCAAAACGATTTACTGAGATGTCACGGGCGTATATGCGAGCTCAGTATCCGTTGCTCATGGCCCCACACTGAGGGCCCCGCTGTAGTAGCACTACTGGATTTGGTAACGGCCTCAGTGGCCACGCGCCTGTTGTTTGGCCACACCCTCATCTTGTGGGGTGTGCTGCATCCGCGCGGGAATCCGTTTCCACGGACCTCTGTTCTAGAACTTTTTTTGTTCTGCGAACAGCCGAACTCTTCAAAAGTCAGTCACACAAAAGAAAGAAGGAAAGCACCGTCACGGTTTGGGGGTGGCGAGATGATGGGTGCTCTCATCGGTAATGAAAGCGCTGCGGTGGTAAGGGTGGGCGCATGGGGCTGGTGGGTGTGGTGCCTTCCTCCTACGGGGCTGTTCTTAAGAAGCCAGTTTTCTTTTTCCTGCTAAGGACAGCCCTTATGGGCAGCCCCCGCCATCACCAACTGCCAACCGCCAACCGCCGCCAATTGCCAAACGCTGCCAACCGCCACCAACCGCCAACCACCAGCCACCAACCCCCACCAACCACCAGCCGCCACCAACCGCCAACAGCCAATCGCCAAGTGCCACCAACCACCAACCGCCAATCACCAACCGCCAACCTTTGTAGTAGAGAGAGTCCCTCGACCAGGGAGCAGAGAGCCTCGCCGCGAACGTTCGTTTCTGTTGGCGTTACGCAGGTCTCCCCCCGCCCTTTGAGCCCTGTCCTCGTAGCGTCCCCTGCGGCCCCCCATCGCCCCCTCCTCCCCCTCCCGCCCCACCGCCAGTGCATCCTGCGGAAGCGCCTGCTGCCCGAGATCGTCCGGGAGGTCATGGACCTGTTCCGCATCGCGAAGCCGGACATGGCAGAGGTCGCAGTCCTCTCGTGCTCCAGCCAGAACAGCCCTAGTCACATGTACTCCTTTGACCCCAAGTGCACGCTCGAGCCCGGGACAAACTCCTGCTGGATCTCCGCCTCCAGTACCCTTGAGAGCGGGCGCTTTGCGGAGTGGATTCTGTACTCCCTCGGGCCTCAGCGGAGGCGCGTGGACTTCGTCCGCATGATGATCCCGATGCTGCCGGCAGGGCCTCTGTCCGTTCGGTGTGCCCTGGCCCCCAAGACCGTGGGTGTAGGGTAGCACCTCGGCCCCCCTGTGCGTCGCACCTCCTGCCCTGCTGCAGGTTTGGTTTTGTGGAACACCGTGCCGCTTGTTGTGCTGGAGGTGCTGTGTTTCAGTCTGTTGTGTTGTGTTGTGTTGTGTTGTGTTGTGCCGAAGGCGCTGTTACCAAAAGGCAAAGGCCGGGATGTCTACCCACGGGTAAAGGTAAACGGGCTGGGCTGTGTGTGTTGTGTGCGCGCTGTGTGTAAGTGTGTTGTGGCATAGCCGGACCAGTGCACTCTCGCACTTGGCCGACGCTGCCTTGCCGACGCCTGCGCGCAGTCACACAGGGTCTCATTTGCCCACTGCACCCTGCGTGCCGCGCTGTACCACCAGTGCCTGCTGCGTGGTGCCGCATTGCTTGGTGCTCTGCACCACACTGCACTGTGTGTGCCCTGCTGCACTGTTGTTGTGGGCAGGGGGCAGTGGGCAGTGGAACTCCTGCATTGCACTGCCGCACTGCCTGGGGGCAGTGGGCAGTGGACCTCCTGCAATGCACTGCCCCACTGCCTGGGGGCAGTGGGCAGTGCAATTCCTGCAATGCACTGCCTCACTGCCCGGGGGCAGTGGGCAGTGCAACTCCTGCAATACACTGCCCCACTGCCTTGGGGCAGTGGGCAGTGGACCTCCTGCAATACACTGCCGCACTGCCCGGGGGCAGTGGGCAGTGGACCTCCTTCAATGCACTGCTCCACTGCCGGGGGGCAGTGGGCAGTGGACCTCCCGCAACACACTGCCTCACTGCCTGGGGGCAGTGGGCAGTGGACTTCCTTCAATGCATTGCCCCACTGCCTGGGGGCAGTGGGCAGTGCTACTCCTGCAATACACGGCCGCATTGCCTGGGGGCAGTGGGCAGTGCAACTCCTGCAATGCATTGCCTCACTGCCCTCGGGCAGTAGGCAGTGGAACTCCTGCAATGCACTGCCTCACTGCCTGGGGGCAGTGGGTAGTGCAACTCCTGCAATGCACTACCTCACTGCCCTAGGGCAGTGGGCAGTGGAACTCCTGCAACACACTGCCGCACCGCCTGGGGGCAGCGGGCAGTGGAACTCCTGCAATGCACTGCCTCACTGCCTTGGGGCAGTGGGCAGTGGACCTCCTGCATTGCACTGCCTCACTGTCTGGGGCAGTGGGCAGTGCAACTCCTGCAATGCACTGCCTTGCTGCCTGGGGGCAGTGGGCATTGCAACTTCTGCAATGCAGTGCCTCACTGCATGGGGGCAGTGGGCGGTGCAACTCTTGCAATGCACTGCCTCACTGCCTGGGGGCAGTGGGCAGTGGAACTCCTGCAATGCACTGCCTCACTGCCTGGGGGCAGTGGGCAGTGCAACTCCTGCAATGCACTGCCTCGCCGCCTGGGGGCAGTGGGCAGTGGAACGCCTGCAACGCACTGCCTCACTGCCTGGGGGCAGCGGGCAGTGGAACTCCTGCAATGCACTGCCCCACTGCCTGGGGGCAGCGGGCAGTGCAACTCTTGCGATGCACTGCCTCACTGCCCTGGGGCAGTGGACAGTGGACCTCCTGCAATGCACTGCCTCACTGCCTGGGGGCAGCGGGCAGTGGAACTCCTGCAATGCACTGCCCCACTGCTTGGGGGCAGTGGACAGTGCAACTCCTGCAATGCACTGCCTCACTGTCCCAGAGCAGTGGGCAGTGGAACTCCTACAATGCACTACCTCACTGCCCCGGGGCAGTGGGCAGTGGAACTCTTGCAATGCACTGCCTCACTGCCTGGGGGCAGCGGACAGTGCAACCTCTGCAATGCACTGCCTCACTGCCCTGGGTCAGCGGGCAGTGCTACTCCTGCAATACACTGCCGCACTGCCTGGGGGCAGTGGGCAGTGCAACTCCTGCAATGCACTGCCTCACTGCCTGGGGGCAGTGGGCAGTGCAACTCCAACTCCTGCAATGCACTGCCTCACTGCCTGGGGGCAGTGGGCGGTGCAACTTCTACAATGCACGGCCTCACTGCCTGGGGGCAGTGGGCAGTGCAACTCCTGCAATGCACTGCCTCACTGCCCTGGGGGCAGTGGGCAGTGGAACTCCTGCAATGCACCGCCTCACTGCCCTGGGGGCAGTGGGCAGTGGAACTCCTGCAATGCACTGCCTCACTGCCTGGGGGCAGTGGGCAGTGCAACTCCTGCAATGCACTGCCTCACTGCCTGGGGGCAGTGGACAGTGCAACTCCTGCAATGCACTGCCTCGCTGCCTGGGGGCAGTGGGCAGTGGAAATCCTGCAATGCACTGCCTCACTGCCTGGGGGCAGTGGGCAGTGCAACTCCTGCAATACACTGCCGCACTGCCTGGGGGGCGGTGGGCAGTGCAACTCCTGCAATGCACTGCCTCGCTGCCTGGGGGCAGTGGGCAGTGCAACTTCTGCAATGCAGTGCCTCACTGCCCTGGGGCAGTGGACAGTGGAACGCCTGCAATGCACTGCCTCACTGCCTGGGGGCAGTGGGCAGCGCAACTCCTGCAATGCACCGCCGCACTGCCTGGGGGCAGTGGGCAGTGGACCTCCTGCAATACACTACCTCACTGCCCGGGGGCAGTGGGCGGTGCAACTCTTGCAACGCACTGCCTCACTGCCCTGGGGCGGTGGGCAGTGGAACTCCTGCAATGCACTGCCTGACTGCCTGGGGGCAGTGGGCAGTGGAACTCCTGCAATGCACCGCCTCACTGCCTGGGGGCAGTGGACAGTGGAACGCCTGCAACGCACTGCCTCACTGCCTGGGGGCAGTGGGCAGTGGAACTCCTGCAATGCACTGCCCCACTGCCTGTTGTGCTGTGTTGTGTTGTGTTGTGTTGTGTTGTGTTGTGTTGTGTTGTGTTGTGGTGTGTTGTGTTGTGTTGTGTTGTGTTGTGTTGTGTTGCGTTGCGTTGCGTTGCGTTGCGTTGCGTTGTGCTGTGTTGTGTTGCGTTGTGCTGCGTTGCGTTGCGTTGCGTTGCGTTGTGTTGCGTTGCGTTGCGTTGCGTTGCGTTGTGTTGCGTTGCGTTGTGTTTTGTTCTGTTGTGTTGTGTTGCATTGCGTTGTGCTGTGCTGTGCTGTGATGTGCCGAAGGCGCTGTTACCACCCATGTCTACCCACAGGTACAGGTAAACGGGAGGGCTGTGTGTCTAAGTGCGCGCTGTTTGCTAGTGGGTTGTTGTACAGTCGAGACCAGTGCACGGTTGCACTGGGCAGGTGCTGCTCTGCCGACGCCTGTGCGCAGTCACACAGGGTCTACTTGCGCTCACTACACTCTGTGTGCTGTGCTGCTCTGCACTGTGCGTGCTGTGCTGCACTATCAGCCCTTTGTGTGCTGTGCTGCACTGCTTGGTGTTGTGCACTGCACTGCACTGTGTGCGCCGCACCAGGCGAACCAGCAACACACTGCCTCACTGCCCAGGGGCAGTGGGCGGTCGAACTCCTGCAATGCACCGCCACACTGCCTGCGGGCAGTTGGCAGTAGACCTCTTGCAATGCACAGCCACACTGCCTAGGGGCAGCGGGCAGTGGAACTCCTGCATTTTACTGCCACACTGCCTGCCCGGGGGGGGGGGGGGGGCGACTCCGCGGGTCCTCGGACGCCAACTACCCCCCCCTCCCCCCCGCCTAGGGCCCTTCGGCCAACGATTAGTTGCCCAAGGTGTTGCCCTCAGGCGTCCATGGGCACCTAAGTCACCCCATGCTCCATGAACACCAAAGGGACTGCCTGAGGGCAGTGGGCAGAGGAACTCCTTCAATCCACCGCCCTACTGCTTGTGGACAGTGGGCAGTGCAACTGGTGCAATGCGCTGCCACACTGCCTGCGGGTAGTGGGCAGTGCAAATCCTGCTTTGCACCGCCACACTGCTTGATCTACATTGGGCAGTGGAATTCCTGCAATTCACCGCCACACTTCGTGTGGGCGGTGGACAATGGAATTCCTGCAATGCACCACCACACTGCCTGGGGGTACTGGGCATGGAACTCCTGGAGTTTGCCGCCACACCGTCTAGGTGCAGTGGGCGGTGGTACTCCTGCAATGTACCGCAACACTGCCTGTGGGCAGTGGGCCGTGGAATTCCTGCAATGCAACACCACAATGCCTATGGGTAGTGGGCACTCCTGCGATGCACCGCCCCATAGCCTGCGGGCAGCGGGCAGTGGAACTCCTGCAATGCACCGCCACACTGCCTTGCAACTTACCGCCACACCACCTTTGGGCAGGGGGCAGTGGAAATCCTGCAGCTTACCGCCACACTAGGTGGGGGCGCATGGGAGTGGGACTCCTGCAATGCGCCGCTCCACTGCCTGGGGGCATTGGGTAGTGGAACTCCTACAATGCACCGCCACACGGCCTAGGGGCAGTAGGCCGTGGAAGTCTTGCAATGCAACGCTGCACTGCCTTGGAGCAGTGGGCATCGGAACTCGTACAATGCACCGCCACAGTACCTTGGGGGCAGTGGGCAGTGGAACTCTTGTAATGCACTGCCACATAGCCCGCGGGCAGTGGGCAGTGGAGCTCCTGCAATGCACCGCCACAATGCTTGCGGGGAGTGTGGTGCATGCCATACTGCTCGGGGGCAGTCGGCAGTGGAACTCTTGTAGTGCACCGCCACACTGCCTTGCCAGCGGGCAGGGGGCAGTATAACTCCTACAATGCATTGCCACACTGCCTGGGGCAGTGGGTAGTGGAACGCGTGTGATCCACCGCCACATTGCTTGCGGGCAGTTGGTAGTTGAACTACTTTGATGCACCGCCAACTGCTTGGGGGTAGTGGATAGTGGAACTCCCGCAATGCACCCCCACACTGCCTGCGAGCAGGGGGCTGTGGAACTCCAGCAACTTACCGCCATATTGGGTGGGGGCGGGGGGCAGTGGAACTCTTGTAATACACCGCCACGCTGCTTGGGGGCAGCGGCAATGCACTGCCACGCTGCCTAGGGGCAGTGGGCAGTGGCACTCCTTCAATGCACTGCCACACTGCCTGGGGACCCTGGGCAGTGGAACGCCTGTAATGCACCGCCACACGGCTTGCGGGCGGTGGGTGGTGCAACTCCCACAATGCCCCGCCACACTGCCTGGGGGCAGGGGGGCAGTGGAACTCCAACAACGTACTGCCATACCTTGCGGGGGGTTGGAACTCCTGCGATTCACCGCCACACTGCCGGTGGATAGTGGGCAGTGGAACTCTTGCAATGCATTCCCAGACTGCTTGTGGGCAAGGGGCACTGAAACTCCTACAATGCACCGCCACACTGCCTATGAGTAGTGGGCAAGGGAACTCCTTTTCGTTATTTTTCTACAAATTCCGAAGTCTCACGGTAAGCGGCGACAGGGCTACACAATGGACAAGGGTTTGGGCAGAGGAGAGCCAAGCCTCGACGGGAGGCATCGCCTCAAAGACAGAGTCTATGATGGACACGGCATACACCAGCAGCAAGCGCAATGTGAGAAGAAACGTGGGTCTGTAGCGTGGAGCGCCCGGGTAAGTCGATGCAGAGGGTCTTGCGGGGCATCGCCCATCACCAGAGAAACCCCCGTCATAACAAAACCCAAAGTGGAGAAGGAGCTGCAGCTGAGGAATGAGTTCCAGTCTCCCGATTGGTACCAGGGGCCTGCGGGAGAGTAACGCAACTAGAATCCCTTGAGCTTAAGGCTCTGAGGGGCATCCCCTCCGCTCCAGCAGCTCTCCTCCCCCTAGGGTTGTATTGGAACGGCCGTACACCGTAGGAGGAGGGGGGGGGGTAACCCCCCCGTGGACCCCCCCCCCTCCTCCCCTTCCAATGTTGGAGGCTGACAGCCAAACTTTTGCTTCGGCGCCTTCGGTGCCAAGAGGATTTAACCTCAAAAATTTTCGGACCATAGGGGGACCCAAGGGAACCCCCCCCCCCCCTTCAGACCCCCCAGGGCGCAGGAGGACGAAGGCCAGTGAAGGGGGGGGGGGGGGGCAAGAATGGCACCCCGCCCAAACGAAACTTGGCGTGTGATGCCCAGCCCCATGGCACGGGGTGTGGCCACGTGGCCACCCACTTGACCACCCGGTGGGACTGCGGGACCGCTTCCCGGTCGGCCACGCGCAACTTTCGGTGTGGGCCCCAGTGTCGCGGCGGGCCTGCAATACCCAATACCCAATACCCCTTCAGACCCCCCCCCCCTCTAATGCATCCCCCCCCCCCACCCCCCGTACAATCCCTTGACTCGTTCAAGTCAAGGGAATGAGGTCAGGGTCATGCGCGTCAATTCCCAACCCGGCGTCATCGCCGCCTCCCCTTCGCCAGGGAATTCCATTTGGAGACCGCCGACCACCCGGACGGCCCCTTCGTCCAGGCCACCCCCGCGTTCCGGACGCTGGACACGGCGGAGGTGCAGGAGTTCTGGATCGACCCGCCCATCGAGGCCAAGTGGGTCCGCCTCATGTGCACACGCAACGCCCAGGGCCCCCCCTTCGACGCCATCGGCTTCTGGAGCATCGCGTTCGCCTGAGCCCCTTTTGTCGGGGGCGGACCCCCGGGACCATCGTGGGAGGCATGAGGCGCCGGCGCCCGGCGGGACGTTGCCGACGGGCGCCCGCACCTCCGGTGTCTTCTCGTTAAGGAACACGCACGCCCCGGGGCCGGCGGGTTCCCAGCCAACCGCCGGCGGCTACCGGCCCGGCGCTGTCGGCGAACCGCCGACCGCTGGCGGTTACCCTCGACTTTGTCGGTTAGCCACCCCCCGAGCACTTTGTCGTCGGCTCCCAGCCGCCGCCGGGCGACTCGCCCACTGCCGCCGGTGGCATCGGACATCCGGACGCTTTCCTTTGTCCTTGTCCATCGACGACCGTAATGTCGGGCTCGCGCACCGGACGCGGCTGCCCCTGGCCGGGCAGGGCAAGGGGCCGCGATGCCGCATCAAGACACGCAATGCGTCGCGCGCGCTGGTCCCCCCCCGCACCCCCGGCCAACGCGGTCCCGCACCACACGCCCCACGGCGCCCGGCAGTCGGCAGGCGGTCGCTGCTTCGGCCGGCAGGGCATGCCAGGGGCTGCACCGCGCGCCTTGCCTGTATCGTGGGATTTCTTTTTTTTTCCCCTTTTCTTTCGATTCCCGTTTCTTTTTGGTAACAGCGGTTCAGAGGCCGCCCAGCCTTTCACTACGTGTCAAATACCCGGCACCCAGGCATCTACTTCAGAAGGAGGGGGGGGGTGCGGGCGACCTCCTTCCCCTGGGCCGTGGCAGGGGCCAGCCCCGCAGGTCATTCCACTCAGTGGGACCAGGGCGCCACCATTGGGGCCGCTCGGTAGGACCCAGCCCCGTCCCTAAGGCGACCCCCTAAGAACCACCCCTGACCCCTCTCACCCTGCACTAAGCAAAACCCTGGCGCCACCACAGTCACTTGTGCGGTCATCATGGATTTGGACAACTCTGTGCCGTCATGATCTTGAGTCACGTACCATGCCAAGGCGTAGGCCGGCTCATCCTGGCCCCTATCCCCGCCCCCTCCCCCGCGAAGAAAATGTATATAAACTAGTGTTTGAACAAACACTTGTCTTTTTTTGGAATCCTGGGGAATTCTTTTGAAAATCTTTTGAACATCTTTTGAAAATTTTTTTGCCATTTTTTTTTTGAATTTTGTGGAATTTTTTTTGTGTCTTTTGGATTTGTTTTTGGAATCTTCTTGTTGGAATTTTCTTGGTGTTGGTTTTGTCTTTTCGTTTGGCGGCCGCCCTCTCGTGCAGGGGAAGCAAGAGCTGGTCATCGTTTTGCTTGAGACCGCCCCCGCTTCTCTTGACTTTGGTGGGACGTGCAGCGACGGTCGTTGTCATCGGCGCCCAAGTGCCCAAAGGCTGAGAGGAGGAGGGGGGGGGGGGGGGGGGCAGGGAATCGCTGGACCGGAGGGGGCGGCACCCCCTCCCCACGAAGACTCCAGCCCTCACTCTGGCCCATACCCCAACACCGGCCCCAACCGCATTCCCAACCGCCAGTAACCGCCCCCCTACCCCTTTTGCATCCCCCGTGACCGCTCCGGAACCGGCCCCGTACCCCCACCTCCAGCGAAGCCCTTGCCGGGGGGAGCGGGGGGTCCCAATGCGTGTAATATGTGTCACTCGCTGCCCATCAAGCGACGCCCCTCACCCTCGGGCAACGGAGGGGGTCGGTGTTCTCGACCTGAGCCTCCCGCCCGCACTGCGCCGGTCCCCTCCCCTCGCCGCCCACATCGCACCGGCTCTCATCCGCCGGCGGTGCCATGACTGACAAACACCCGCTTCGCCCAGTGCCCACAGTGCCCCCCCCCTCCCCCCCCGCCCAACCGCAAGTGACCAACCGCCGCCCGTTCGTGCACCGACGGGACGCACGACCGCGGGATACAGAGCCCTCGTGGGCCTCGCGGCAACGGCGACGGACCGGCGAGTCCGCGCGGGGGCTGCCCCCGGCACTCGGGAGCGCCGGGGCGGCCGCGGCCTCGGCGGCGACTCCGTGGGGGGGGGGGGGGGGGGGGGGGGGGGGGGGGGGGGGGGCTCGAGGGCCCGGGGGGGGGGGGGGTCCAGGGGGTCGGGGGCCCGGTCGGTGAGGGCCCGGATGTGTGGGACGGGGGGGGGGGGGGGGAGGGGGTTTGGGGGTTTGGGGGGTGCCGAGGCATGACTCGAAAGCCCGGCTTCGCCCCCCTGCCCTTCGTCCGCAGCACCGGTCCGTGGGCTATGATCTGCGGTGAACCCTCGATCGAAGGGTGCGGCGCTCTGTACATAGCGAACGGGTGGAGTCAAGCGCAATGCAGAGGACCCGGGGCTGAACTTGCTCATGGGCGGGGGCTATGCAGTCAATTCGAGCGAACCATCGCTCTCTCTCTCTCTCTGACTGGGCCACGCGGTCTCCGTCGGAGGCCGGGGACCCCCCGGCCCCGGCCGCGGCAGATCGGTCCGAGGCCTATGAACCGTCGCAATGCCCGCGGCACCCCCCGCCCTCCCGGAGCTCAGGCGCCATGTCGCAGCTCCTGCGGGGCCATCGACCGGCCAACGCCGTGGCTCCGCTGGACACCGACCCGGCGCCGGACCCCTCCGGATCCGTGGAAGTCATCCCCCAATCCCCGTCCGACGCCTCGACATCGCCGTCCGACGCCTCAACGGTCGTCGTGGACGGCCAAGGCTGCGGGCTGGACCTGCCCCCGTCGCCCCAGAGTCCGGAGCGCCCCCCCCGGGCGCCGCGCCCGGCAATGCCATCCTGCGCCGCCTGTCGCACGTGCTGCAGTTTCCCGTCCCTCTCTCTCTCTCTCTCTCTCTCTCTCTCTCTCTCTCTCTCTCTCTCTCCCCCTCTCTCTCGGGGGTTTGTAAGCAATGGCCTGTCGGACAAGGACGTGCGTGTGAGGGGCTGCATTTGAAGGCAAGGGGCCTCAGAGGCGGTCCCAGAAGCGGTTAGACAGGCGGTTGGAGGAGGTTGCCAAAGCGGTTGGGGGCAGGTACTGTCGGTTACAAATGCCGTTGAGGCTGGCACTTGGCGTCAGGGGGACAGTGGCTGGGCGTAGGCTGGGCGCCCTCGAGGGGGGGGGGGGGGGGGGGGCTCGCCCCCTTCCAATGCATCGCTGGGGGGCACCTTCCGTGTGCGTGGCCAGCACCGCCGCAACGGACCGCGATCCTCCGCGGGCACCAGAACAGGGGCCCCGGAACGCACGGGTCTGCGGTGTCCCGCGGGGGCCACGGCATCGCAATGCTGTGGTCGCCGGTGCCGCGCACAATGACGCCCCCGCGCAGTGGCTACCGAGCCCCCCCCCCCCCCCCCCTGCCCCCCTGCGGTCCTCGTCAGCGATGGCCATGAGAACGGGTCGAATTCTTTGGTCGGGGGTGGGCGTTGGGGTAGGGCTATCTGTCACTCACTGACACACGGAGAGTGACGCACGGGAATGGCAAGTGGGGGGAGTGACACATGTTGGGGCCAGGTTTGGGGGGGGGGGGGGCTGAGCCCTGGCCGAGGCCCAAGCCCCCCCCCCCCCCCGGGTCGCTTAGCAATAGCCGGATTGTGGCACAGATGTTGGAAAATGGGGCGCCGAAGGGGCTCGAAAATTATTTGTGGCTTGTGGCTTGTGCAGATACCGAGGCCTTGTGCCACCCCCCCCCCCCCCCCCCCAGCAGGTCACACATTTGTGAGTTAGCACTCGTGGCCTTGTGTGACATTCACGTTGCTGGCGTTGGTGAGCACCTCCCAGCCTGGGGTCTTCGTGATGACCGCATACTGGGCACTGATCAGGCCGTCAGGGGAGGACACCATGGGCAGAAGTTGCATTCTGGATTCCCCCCCCCAAGAGGTGGATGCCCGCGGCAGTGCGGATGTCCGCAGTAGTACGGATGTCTGCTTGTCATGGCAGAAGGTTCAAGGGCGAGAGGCCAATGGGCGCCGCCACAGGCTAACAGAGCCAACCACCAAGGCCTTGTGCCAACCCCCCCCCCCCCCCTCCGGGGTCACCAAGCAATAGCCGGATTGTGGCAGAGATGTTGGAAAATGGGGCGCCGAAGGGGCTCGAAAATTTTTTTGTGGCTTGTGGAAGGGGGAAACAATTTTTCTCTACCCCACGTGTCTGAAAATCAGCGCCAAGTGCCATTTTGCCACCGTTTGGGTCTTCCGCGGGGAACACTGAACATTCACGGCGTAGACACCCAAACACGGTTCGCGTCGTGTGGGCCACGCGGCCGCCACTGGGACCTTCGCTCCCGACGATGCCCCGGGTCCCTTCCCCCCCCCCCCCCCCCGCGCCCGCTGCCGCGCGGGGGTGCGCTGAGGGGCCCCGCGGGGGCCGTCCTGAACGCAGATTGCGTTCGACCCCCGCTGGGGACGGACCCCCCCCCCCCCCCCTGGGCCAAGGGACGGCGGAGGAGGGGGTTGACGGATGTCGTGGGCACACGGGGATGGGGGAGTGGGGCTGGGCCAAAGGGGGGATTCGCGAGTGGTGGCCAAAGCAGGGTGCCCGGGCTACAAACCGGTTGGAGGGGCGGGCCCTGCATCGTGCGCCCCCATGCGCCAAGCCCCGCCCGAAATGCTTCTGACCTCTTCTTCCTTCGCCGCCCGAGCAAGCCCCACAGCAGCCGCGTTCATGGGCCGCTCATGCTGTCGCACCGCAGCCGCTCGAGCGGAGGAGGTCGTCGCGGGACCCGGGATGACGCGCGTGCGCTGCCGAGTCCTGCCGCGAGGTCCGGACTGGGCGCGGGTGACCGCCGGACCTTCCGCATCATTCCTGGCCCCTGCCGGCTGCCCCCTGCACGTGCCGCGCCGTCCGCGTATCGTCGTCCTTCAGGGGCATGTTGGGTGGAATGTGGCGGTTCCGTTTTCGGGTGGTCCATGAGGATCACGTTTTTTCGGTGATTCGAGGCCCGGGGATGGTCTTTTAGGGAAGTTGGGTGCTGCCCTGCCACCCACTTTCCCCCCCTTTTTGTCCCTCGGGGGTGGAGAGTGGGGACTCCCCTGATCACTGCTACAATCACGACGCAATGGTCGCCTCTTGTCTTGTCTCGCGCCGCGCACAAACAACGGCCGTGTCGGAGCACCACTTGGTGTTGTTTCCGTCGACTTCTGTAACTGTAGTGTTGCCCTCGCAAGGGGGGGGGGGGGGGCATTGTGCTGCCATGCCATGCACTGCACTGTTTTTTTTTCAGCCTTTCATGCCTCATTTGCTCACCGGTGCACTTTGCAGGCCATGCCAGCTCATCTTGGTCTGCGCCACCCTCCCCCCCACCCCCTCGGCCAAAAACAATTCTGGGCCCGTGCTGTTGTCTTTGTGCCCCCTAGTCGTGCACAACCAACAACTCTCCCCAAACGTGTGTTTGCGAGCGGTGCGAGCAAAGACGCGTTTACGACACTGTCCCATACATTGTATAGTCTGTTGTTAGTTGCCAGCAAGAACCAATGGCCCCACCCACCCGCCCCCCGTCTACTTGGAGCAGTCTTCAGACTGTATTGGCCTACATATCCTGTACATATTCCAATCACATAATGCCGGACTGGGCTATGTCACATTGATGCGCAGGCAGAGTTGTGTTGCATTGATGTGATAGCTGTAAACCAACACGCAGTGCCACTTCCGCAACGTTTGGTGCCTTTGCTGTCGAGGGAACATTAGCCGGGCAACGTTTCCGCCTGTTTTCCCCCGGGCGCAGTGCAACTCTTTGGGTGTCTGCCAGGGGTTGCGTAGCCATTTTGATTTCCTCCCCTACTATATGGGGACCCCGAGAAGGAGGGGTCATGTAGCCATCTTGATTTCCCAGCTCCAACCATTTCGAGGTATGTGTTTGTATGGGACGTTCTGACCTATTCTTGAGTGCGCACGGTCACTGTCCAGCCTCCCAGTGTTTGGAGGCATGCCTCTGTATTGAACCCTCATGTTGCGATACACCCTGTATTACTTCTTCGTAACACAATCCTAGGCAGGGGTCACAGCCGTCGACTAAAAGTTGATGAAAGCCTTTCTGTTTGCCCGCATTTGTGCTTGCTTGTGTCATTTGTGCTCAGGGTTGCTGGGCCCGAGGAGGGAGTAATGCACGGGGGGGCCGCCGGGACCGGACCCTTTACGCCGACCCCCCCCCCCCCTCCCTGCCGGGTTTTGGCCCGGAAGTGCCGGACCATGGGCGCCGAAGGCGCCCTAAGGAAATTTTGCTTGACTTAGTAGAGGGTGAAAAATTGGGTTTTCACCCCATGTGTCTATACTCAAAATACTCAGTTTTTTTAGGAGAACCCAATAGTGGATCAAAACCAAATTGGACCAAATATGCATACCACCCCGAGTGGTGATTGACCGCACGCCCCGCGTTTCGCCACCCCTTGCAGGTCGTCTCTGGCGCCGACATCCGGTTGATTCGATCTGCCCTAGGCTTTGGTGTTTAGCATTGGCAGCAATCCTCCACATGGAATTTTGCCTTGAGGGGCTGGAAGCAGCTTCTGATGAGAGGTATGTCAGAGATGGGCCCCACCCTAGTGGTAAAGCAGTGCCCTGCAACTGGAAGGTCCTGGGCTCAAAACCCAGTGGGGTCAGTCTGCAGGATTGTAGGTAGGATGAGGGACATCATGGGAAAAAATTTTTTGCTTTGACTTTTGACTTTGTCCTCTTTGTTGGGGATCCCCGAGAATGCAGGATTTCTGCCCACTTGTGGGCCTCCCAGAAGGCAGGGTTTAGGCATCCAATTCTGATTTTGTCCCCCTTGGTGATGTAGCATTTCTGCCCACTTGTGGGCCCCACCTATTCTGATTTTGTCCCCCTCTCTTTGGGGACCCCCGAGAATGCAGGGGTGATGTAGCATTTCCGCCCACTTGTGGGCCCCACCTATTCTGATTTTGTCCCCCTTGTCTTTGGGGATCCCCGAGAATGCAGGGGTGATGTAGCATTTCCGCCCTCTTGTGGGCCCCCACCAATTCTGATTTTGCCCCCCTTGTCTTTGGGGACCCCCTAGAATGCAGGGGTGATGTAGCATTTCCACCCACTTGTGGGCCCCACCAATTCTGATTTTGTCCCCCTTGCTTTGGGGACCCCCGAGAATGCAGGGGTGATGTAGCATTTCCGCCCTCTTGTGGGCCCCACCAATTCTGATTTTGTCCCCCTCTCTTTGGGGATCCCTGAGAATGCAGGGGTGATGTAGCATTTCCGCCCTCTTGTGGGCCCCACCAATTCTGATTTTGTCCCCCTTGCTTTGGGGACCCCCGAGAATGCAGGGGTGATGTAGCATTTCCGCCCATTTGTGGGCCCCACCTATTCTGATTTTGTCCCCCTTGTCTTTGGGGACCCCCGAGAATGCAGGGGTGATGTAGCATTTCCGCCCTCTTGTGGGCCCCACCAATTCTGATTTTGTCCCCCTCTAATCTC
Source organism: Eutreptiella sp. 'Long Island Sound 2002' (assembly GCA_964036045.1). Lineage (NCBI taxonomy): Eukaryota > Euglenozoa > Euglenophyceae > Eutreptiales > Eutreptiaceae > Eutreptiella > Eutreptiella sp. 'Long Island Sound 2002'. Next base: position 25,586,418 of record OZ038393.1, read on the forward strand.
ATACTTCATCCATGCCACCCTCTGAATCGGAGGCCACTACGGAGGGGGATTGTCGGACGCGGCCGTTGAAGTCCACCGGGAAGCGAGCAAGGGGCAAAAAGCGGCTAGACGCTCTTCTCGAGGGCGGAAGGAAAAGAGCGCGTCCGACGGGCGATGAGTCCAGCGATGATGAGGACTACTTTGATCGTCCCTTGGACAAGCGCTATTAGGCCGGCCAACACGCCACGGCAGTGGCCCTCAGTGCCGGACAATACATCGGAGTGGCACCCGGTGAATACGTCCACATAACGCTAGGAGACGATAACACGGACACTCAAGTAACAGAACGCATCGACCAGATGCTCACGCACAAAATGCCACAAGAAACGGGCGACGACGCGGCCTTCCGGAGACGAATGAAGGCAGGAAAGCAGCTGGGCGCAGACATGATGACTGAACGCGTCATCAAAGAAATCAACAGGGAAAAGCAGCTGCTCGCAGAGCCTGAACCCATCAACGTGGCAGACTGGGATGAGGCCATCCTGACCGAACTCGACCCTACCAACAATGACGACACACCAACGGACCTCCACCCACACTTGACCACCATGGACACGGATGAACCCCCCGACCAGCAACCAGATAAACCAGCAAAACCCACCACAGCACACGCACGACAGCCACACCAAGCACAGAAAACCAAGGCCCACAACAAAACACCACAAAAAACCCCCACAAAAACCACACCACCACCAAAAAAGAAGAAGGCTACACCTACATCACCACAAACCAACCAACTGGTAGACGGTACGGCCGCTTTCACCGCCGACACCAAACACAAAGGGAAAGGAAAGGGGCCGTCAAAAAACCCGCAGGGCAAAGGGAAAAAGTGAGGTGCCTGTTCCTCATGCCCTGCATCGCCATTACGGCCGTCCTCCTACTCCTGGCACCCACTACGCATACAGAGGGGCCGGTATATCTGCTCCCTGTGAACCGGAGAGTCCGCAGGCAATACACCCCGCCGCTACGGCACCGACACGGTTACTCACGGGGCCCAAACCTCCACAGTTACCATATGTGGCGGCCCGGCTTGCTCCTCCTCTATATCGCCTGTTTCTTCCACACCCTGACCGCCCCTATCACGGGGGTGCCGAGCCGCTACTACCTCGCACCTGTGCCTATCACCACGGTTACCAGCCCTTACAACACACGGTACAACAACAACTGGGTCCTCCAATGCGGGGATGTACACCCCAACCCCGGACACCGCAGGATATACCAGCTCCGTCGCGGGTGCCGGGACGTGCTGGGACCCCCCGTTCCGTTGCTCGACATAGAGGAATATGCGCAGCACCTGGTGGTCAACACAAATCGACGGTATGACAGCCTAGACGACATGACCACGACATGAAACTGGCCACCTGGAACATACAAGGAGCACAAGGCTCCGTCAGCCTACAACGCTGGGCCAGTACCCTCCACCTGATCAGCCAGTGCCGTATCGACCTTTGCGGCATCCAGGAATATAACCCGTGTTTCCCTAAACCAAAGGCGGCTACAACAGCACTCAACAACGACTACAAGTGCTACGCAGCGCCTGGGACCGAACCACGGGTAGCATTCATTGTCCGCCACACCGTGGTCCCTCACATACTCGAAACGTTGTACTCACCAAACGGTTTAGCAGGGGCCATCAGGCTACAGCTCCCCAACAGCCCCCGCCGCACCATAGTGTGTGTGTACTCCAAATTCAACCTCCAGGACAAGCAGGAGGGTGACCTCTTCCTGCAGTCCCTCCGGCCTTACGACATCGTAATGGGGGACTACAATGATGACATTTGGTCACCTAACCCGACACGCCCGCGGCAGGAAGACCTGGCCAATCGAGTGTTCCTCGATCCATTGCACGCGAGTAGCCAGCCTCCGGGACCCCGGCAGTACTATACCCGCATACCTAGGCATGGACGACCACGCCGCCTGAACGCCATATTGATAAGGCAACAAATACCCAACATACCTTGGACTTACTATGACACCATACAAATCCCCATATCGGATCATGCTCTGGTCCTACTTGGGGTCCGCTGGAGGATAGGGGCCCCCGACCCGCCTCGCAGAAAACCACAGCCCACGTTCACGAAGTGGTATACCAAACACTTTCATCGGTTTACCAACTCCATATCCACACTACCCGTAAAGAACAATGACCCACCCCTACACACGGCGCGGCGCATCCTTTCGGTGATAGCTCACGCGGCGCGACCACGACAACCCACACGCACCAAGACTGCGGCCACCGCAACTTGGTCGGAAACCACGGACCCCAAAGCACGGTTTTAATGAATACGGGGAGACACAAGAACAACACATACGGAGACAAATTGGCAAACTGCGCCGAGCAGCTGTGCACAGATCAAGCTACTTCTATAAAATGGTCAAGAGATGGCGCACTGGACTCATAGCACAAGACACGCCACAGCCACTGATAGGAGGAACACAGCACGTCCTCAACCACTTTGCGGGCGACCCAACATACGACGAGGACGCGTGCCGACGACTTATACGGAAACATGTACGGCACCACACGTGGAACACCACAACCCCCACATACGAAGAGTACCTGCGGTGCCTTCGGGCACCAAAGAATAAGTCAGCAGGGCCTGACGGTGTCCCCCCGCACGTGCTCCGGCACCTACCGAACCACATACAACAACAACTATACCAGGCAATCATAGCGGTCTGGAACGGACAAAACATCCCAGTGACTTGGCTACAGTCAAGGGTAGTGCTCATATATAAAAAGAAAGATCCCCAGGACCCAAGAAACTACCGGCCAATCTACGTATCCACAGCCATGTATAGCATACTCACACGCCTCCTCCTGACTGATTTCCAGGGCCATGACTCCGGAACTACTAGACATACAACACGGCGCCACACAGGGCCGGAACACCACAACGTTAGCCACAAAACTACTAAACGACCTACACACAGAGGACGGGTACGTGGCCCTACTCGATGTGGCCAAAGCTTTCCCTTCAGTCCCACGACCCATGCTGACTGGGATCGTCAAGGAGGCAGGGGCACCAGAAAACATCATACGGATGTTGGGGGAAATATACCAACATACACCGGCCGTACTGACCCTACGCGGAAAGGACCTCCCCATACGCCCCACCAGGGGTATGAAGGAGGGGTGCCCCCTCTCCCCGACACTATTCTTACTATACTACGACATACTACTACGCGAAACCATAGAGCGATGCCCGGGAGCCCGACTATACGTGTTCGTTGACGACATAGCTGTGCGTGCACCCACGAAGGACGCACTACTACTCACCTTAGATACGCTCCACGACGTGGCCTACACAATGGGGCTACGCTTCAATAAGGACAAAACTGAAGTGTACCACTGGGCTAAGGACTACGACCTAGCATCCATCACTTGGCAGCACCAGCTCATCCCCGTGCGGCCACCCATAATGACGTACCTGGGGCACGTGCTCGTCCACCCAACGCAAGAAGACACAGCATGGGACATGGTCACTACACAACTGCACCACGACGTAGCGGCATATAGGACCCTGCCGCTCAACGCCTACGAAAAGGTGGCCATTATGAATGCCGTCCTGATCCCCCGGTGGACCTACAGGGGACTTTTCCTCGGAAACAGGACACGGATGGCGCGCTGGGACGACATACTGCTGCATTACATCAGGGACACACCCGGGATAGAACAGCAAATGAACAAACACCGGCTGACCACCAACCTCAGCCAAGGGGGAGTTGGCCTCCGCCAGTTATGGTGGTCCCACATCACCCGGTGGGTCACAATTGGTCAACAAGAACTGCAGCCTACCGGCCCTACACAACAGCTCACCGCAACACAATATAAATACACTGACACCGTCCGAGCCCTAGGGGGCACGGTGGGTCAGCGTATATCCCAACCCAGGCAACATCGACCCTTGTCCGCGGGACTATACGACTCGGAGAGCTCAGAGGAGGACCAAGAGTCACATGCGGGGAAGGCGCGGCCGGCAACCAACCGTCTACACTACGGCTGGATGAACCCCCCAGACGAGCCGACCCCTGAGGAAACCCACGAGATATGTCAGGCGCTGCCCCACTAGCGGAAGATCCACGGGATCACCGTACACTACACGGGAGAACCCACTACCACCCGCTGGTACACAGACGGGTCGAAACGACACGGACGAGCAGGGGGGGGCATATACAACGGGACCTACCGCGCGGCCTTCCGGGTACACGGACCTCAACAGGTGTATCGGGCCGAGACAATTGCCTGCGCCTTGGCCTCTGAACTGGCTAAACCTGGGGACGACATTATACTTGACAACCAGAGTGTGGTGAAAGCCACACCTATAAAACGCAAAGGGGTGGTCAAGGACCAGGACTACCGCGACATAGGGTACCTCAACTCCTCCTCGAAACGACTGACGATACGATGGACCCCGGGACACCGTAATACGATACGATGGACACCGTAATCTAGAACAAGCCACCACGTATAAAGACTACCAGGACATATAGGGGAACAACCACTCCGACGTCCTTGCCAATATGGGCGACAACCTGCCCATGGACTCCCAGCAACCACAACCCCATGATATTGTCATCACAGGACAAATCATGCCCACGCCTGCCAAGGCATGGATCATGCAAGTGCGTAGACAAAAACAAACACCGGAGGTACACTGGGTGAGCTGGCTCCCCATGAAGCATTACAGACGGAACGCGTGGACACCTTGGCTGTGGGGTCAGGTGCGGTGGTGGGGAGTGGGTGCCCCCTGGGAACGAACCGCCACCCTCTGCTCCCAGTGTGGCCAACAACACGGAGCATTGGTGCAGTCAAGACTGGCTTACTGTCCCGCCTGGAGCGACTTCTGGGACCTGTTGCGCAAGAGCTGGACTGATTGGGCCCAATACACGTACCAATGGCAGCAAACAGCCAACGACCAAGAACTATGGCTCTGTGCCAGACTGCTCGTTCCACTGTCCCTCATCGATGCTATACCCACTACAGAACGGCACAAACTGCGGACAGAGGTGGGCAAACACTAAGACGAAAATACGCCGACCCTACGCCACAACAACCACCGTCGCCCTTGTGGCTGACCAAATACGTCGCTCAGGCACTTCCGCCGCGTGAAACGCCGCAGAACCTACGAAACCACGTCGGGGCGCCCATATGGTGCGGCACGAAACGCAAACGAAAGAACGAGGTCGCGACAGCGGAACCCATCGACCCCGACCAATGGATACGTGATGCGCGCGTCGCAGGCGACAATGAGGCAGCGGCATGGTTCGCACGACGAGAAACTGACACAGCACAAGATGAACGCACGACGAGAAGCGTCAGCGTCTCAGCGTTGACGCACAACGATGGGAACAGTACAGAAAGACAACGGACAGGTTGACACAGGTGCACGCACAGCAAACACATGACATATACCACAGAGCACACGCCGCTGCTGTGGCAAGGCAACACCTACGCACCCTGCACACGTGCTACACCAACACACTGACGGCCAAAGCAGATTACCACAGGCTCGTCACTAAACTGGTCGAGGAACATATGACAGCGCAACAACTGCAGGACACACACGCACACCTGTGCCAAGTACGTAGGCAATGGTATGAACAAGCAAAGTGTGACACAGGGATATGGTATGCAGATGCAAAACTGCTGCTGCTGATCAGCGACCGATACCGGAGGCTGAGTGCTAGCACCGAGAAGCTGCTTGACCAGCACCAACGACAGGCAATCTACATGTGGCACCAGCAGAAACACTTGGCACACATGACACAGTGCTACCATGACGCCTGCAAAGATAAGACAACACAATACTGGCAAACAACCCGACCAGCCCGACAGACAATATACCGGATACGGAAGCGGCCTCGTGAACATTGGGACCCCACCTTGTGGGATGTCCCGTTGCAACCGCTGCCAAAACGCACTGGGATCCAAATGAGTCGGAAGTACCAATGACATGACCACACCCACCTCAATGGGAAACCATGGGGGCGCAGTCATGAGCTGCAGCCCGTATGCACACCCTGGCCTTGCCGAAATCTGTATCTTACATTGAACTTGGCCCACAGTGGCCCTTGGCACATTATGAACTGGCCTGTTTGATCAAAAAAAAAAAGCTATTAGGCCGGCTTTCTTCACCTCCATCATCTCCTCCACTTCCATCACCCATGTTTTGGGACTCTGAAGAGGAGCACCCCACGAAGGGCACGCGACGCGTTCCTGCACACGATGTGCCACTTGTGTGCGTGCGCTCGTTGTGGGCACGTCGTGCACGGAGAGGGCGTTTTTTTGGGGAAAGACGTAGTGCGCGCGGTGCAAACAGCCCCCTCCCCCCCTTGCTCCTCCAACGGGTTTCGGAACATACATCAACTCTGCCCTGAAAACAAGCATGGTTCGGCCTGGATGTGGCGCCACTAGCGAAAGTGGCCGGGAATTGACTCGGGGGTGCTATGCCCTTAAACAAAAGTACCACCTACCATGCCCCCCCCCCCCTTGATGCAAAAAAATTTCTCCAACATACATGCTTCGAACTGATTACCGCGATGAGACGGTCATCTTATGCCATGTTTGCCAGGCCATGAAGCCTGCCCCCCCCCCCCCTTCTTGGCAGCCCCCCTCCGCCCCCTAGACCCAGCCCCCTGCCGCCCCCCCCCGCCCTAAAAGTGGTCCGAGAGTGGGAGGGAGTCGGCGTATGGCCCGTTGCTACGGCCCCCCCGTGGAGTAATGTCTGAGGGGAAAGCATTGGGATAGATGACGGGAACGTGGGGTGGCGGGTTTTCAAGTCAGGGCAGGGGGGGGGGGGTCAACAGAGCCCCCAAAATCTGGGGGGGGGGGTTGGGAAAAGGGCTCCATTGACAGGCACCATTAATCAATTATTATAAACTCTGGCGCCAAAGGCCAGTTTTTGGCACATTATGGTTGCACAATGGTCAATTTTTTTCACCAAATATATGGCAAATGATGACTTTTCTGAACCCCTTTGACGTGCTGATTCCAAAAATCCCATTTTCATTTCCCCCCCTTTTTTGGGTCACCTCCGAGGCCCGGGTGTCAGTCTCGGTAGGATTTTGGGGGTCCCGTCAATTGAGCCCCTTTTGGGGGGGGGATCTAGCCAGCCCCCCCCCCCCCCCCCCCCCGATTGAAAGCCCTTCCAACCCATTTGTTTGGATGGTGGGCGCGCCAGGCAACCCTTATGTCGTTGTGTGGGCCGAGGACGGAGGAGTGGCGAAGGAGGGGTAGCCATTCGGGTCCATGTGCCATTCGGGGCACCTGCGCGCCAACGCGCTCTGACCCGACCCCCGAACGATGAGGATCAGGCAGTAGCACGGTCCTGCACGCGATCGTGGCCACGTGATTAGGGGGGAGTATTAGCGCGCCGGACATGGTTTTTTGACCATTCCCCACCCCTGCCTGTTTTTGTCCCCCCTCACCAAACAATCTGGAGTGCCCTCTCGCTGTGTCTAAGAATCTGGCCCATCCTTTGCACCCAGCTTATGACGATGGCAAGGGTGGTGGTTGGAAGTGGTGGGAATGACATTGTTGTTGAATTCTCATATTCCGACCTATGCAACGTGCTTGGCCACGCAAGGTTTGCGGTCTAGTGCGGTCTACTTGGGGGACCTCCCTAGGTGGGGATAAACTTGGGGCTAGAGATAGGATACTTAATACAAAGGTAGCGCGGCGGGCATGCGCCGGGCACACGCTGGGCAAACATTTCCCCTGTACAGGGAAAAAGACGCACCGTGGTCACACATTTAAACTCGCATGTCTGCAAACCTACGCAGCGCAGCACAGCAGAGCACAACACAACACAACACAGCACAGCACAACGCACCACAGCACAGCACAGCACAACACAACACAGCGCAGCACAGCACAGAGCAGCACAGCACAGCACAACGCAACACAGCACAGCACAGCACAGCACAGCACAGCACAACACAACACAACACAACACAATACAGCACAGCACAGCACAACACAACACAACACAGCACAGCACAGCACAACACAACACAACACAGCACAGCACAGCACAGCACAACACAACACAACACAACACAACACAGCACAGCACAGCACAACACAACACAACACAACACAGCACAACACAACACAACACAACACAACACAACACAACACAGCACAGCACAGCACAACACAACACAACACAACACAGCACAGCACAGCACAACACAACACAACACAGCACAGCACAGCACAACACAACACAACACAACACAGCACAACACAGCACAACACAACACAACACAGCACAGCACAACACAACACAACACAACACAGCACAACACAATACAGCACAACACAACACAACACAACACAGCACAGCACAACACAACACACCACACCACACCACAACACAACACAACACAACACAACACAACACAACACAACACGACACGACACAACACAACACAACACAACACAACACAACACAACACAACACAGCACAGCACAGCACAACACAACACAACACAACACAGCACAGCACAACACAACACAACACAACACAGCACAACACAACACAACACAACACAGCACAGCACAACACAACACACCACACCACACCACAACACAACACAACACAACACAACACAACACAACACGACACGACACAACACAACACAACACAACACAACACAACACAACACAACACAGCACAGCACAGCACAACACAACACAACACAACACAGCACAGCACAACACAACACAACACAACACAGCACAACACAATACAGCACAACACAACACAACACAACACAGCACAGCACAACACAACACAACACAGCACAGCACAACACAACACAACACCACACAGCACAGCACAGCACAACACACCACACCACAACACAACACAACACAACACAACACAACACACCACACCACAACACAACACAACACAACACAACACAACACAACACAACACAACACACCACAACACAACACAACACAACACAACACAGCACAGCACAACACACCACAACACAACACAACACAACACAACACAACACAACACAACACAACACAACACAACACAACACAACACAACACAACACAACACAACACAACACAACACAACACAACACAACACAACACAACACAACACAACACAACACAACACAACACAACACAACACAACACAACACAACACAACACAACACAACACAACACAACACAACACAACACAGCACAGCACACCACAACACACCACACCACACCACACCACAACACAACACAACACAACACAACACAACACAACACAACACAACACAACACAACACAACACAACACAACACAACACAACACAACACAGCACAGCACAGCACAGCACAACACACCACACCACACCACAACACAACACAACACAACACAGCACAACACAACACAACACAACACAACACAACACAACACAACACAACACATCACAGCACAGCACAACACAACACACCACACCACAACACAACACAACTCAACACAACACAACACAACACAACACAACGCAACGCAACACAACACAACACAACACAACACAACACAGCACAACACAACACAACACAACACAACACAACACAACACAACACAACACAGCACAGCACAGCACAACACACCACACCACACCACAACACAACACAACACAACACAGCACAACACAACACAACACAACACAACACAACACAACACAACACAACACAACACATCACAGCACAGCACAGCACAACACACCACACCACAACACAACACAACTCAACACAACACAACACAACACAACACAACGCAACGCAACGCAACACAACACAACACAACACAACACAACACACCACAACACAACACAACACAACACAGCACAGCACAGCACAGCACAGCACAACACACCACACCACAACACAACACAACACAACACAACACAACACAACACAACACAACACAACACAACACAACACAACACAACACAGCACAGCACAACACAACACAACACAACACAGCACAACACAATACAGCACAACACAACACAACACAACACAGCACAGCACAACACAACACAACACAGCACAGCACAACACAACACAACACAACACAGCACAGCACAACACAACACAACACAGCACAGCACAACACAACACAGCACAGCACAGCACAGCACAACACAACACAACACAACACAGCACAGCACAACACAACACAACACAGCACAGCACAACACAACACAACACAACACAACACAACACAGCACAACACAACACAACACAACACAACACAACACAACACAACACAACACAACATAACACAACACAGCACAGCACAACACAACACAACACAACACAGCACAACACAATACAGCACAACACAACACAACACAACACAGCACAGCACAACACAACACAACACAGCACAGCACAACACAACACAACACAACACAACACAACACAACACAACACAACACAACACAACACAACACAACACAACACAACACAGCACAGCACACCACAACACACCACACCACACCACACCACAACACAACACAACACAACACAACACAACACAACACAACACAACACAACACAACACAACACAACACAACACAACACAACACAACACAACACAGCACAGCACAGCACAACACACCACACCACACCACAACACAACACAACACAACACAGCACAACACAACACAACACAACACAACACAACACAACACAACACAACACATCACAGCACAGCACAACACAACACACCACACCACAACACAACACAACTCAACACAACACAACACAACACAACGCAACGCAACACAACACAACACAACACAACACAACACACCACAACACAACACAACACAACACAGCACAGCACAGCACAGCACAGCACAACACACCACACCACAACACAACACAACACAACACAACACAACACAACACAACACAACACAACACAACACAACACAGCACAGCACAACACAACACAACACAACACAGCACAACACAATACAGCACAACACAACACAACACAACACAGCACAGCACAACACAACACAACACAGCACAGCACAACACAACACAACACAACACAGCACAGCACAACTCAACACAACACAGCACAGCACAACACAACACAGCACAGCACAGCACAGCACAACACAACACAACACAACACAGCACAGCACAACACAACACAACACAGCACAGCACAACACAACACAACACAACACAACACAACACAGCACAGCACAACACAACACAACACAACACAGCACAACACATCACACCACACCACACCACAACACAACACAACACAACACAACACAACACAACACAACACAACACAACACAACACAACACAACACAACACAACACAACACAACACAACACAACACAACACAGCACAGCACAGCACAACACAACACAACACAACACAGCACAGCACAACACAACACAACACAACACAGCACAACACAATACAGCACAACACAACACAACACAGCACAGCACAACACAACACAACACAGCACAGCACAGCACAACACAACACAACTCAGCACAGCACAACACAACACACCACACCACAACACAACACAACACAACACAACACAACACAACACAACACAACACAACACAACACAACACAACACAACACAACACAACACAACACAGCAGAGCACAACACAACACAACACAACACAGCACAACACAATACAACACAACACAACACAACACAACACAACACAACACAACACAGCACAGCACAGCACAGCACACCACAACACACCACACCACACCACACCACAACACAACACAACACAACACAACACAATACAACACAACACAACACAACACAACACAGCACAGGACAACACAACACAACACAGCACAGCACAGCACAGCACACCACAACACACCACACCACACCACACCACACCACAACACAACACAACACAACACATCACAACACAGCACAGCACAACACAACACAACACAACACAACACAGCACAGCACAGCACAACACACCACACCACAACACAACACAACACAACACAACACAACACAACACAACACAACACAACACAACACAACACAACACAACACAACACAACACAACACAACACAACACAGCACAGCACAGCACAACACAACACAACACACCACACCACAACACAGCACAACACAACACAACGCAACGCAACACAACACACCACAACACAACACAACACAACACAACACAACACAACACAACACAACACAACACAACACAACACAACACAACACAACACAACACAACACAACACAACACAACACAACACAACACAACACAACACAACACAACACAACACAACACAACACAACACAACACAACACAGCACAGCACAGCACACCACAACACACCACACCACACCACACCACAACACAACACAACACAACACAACACAACACAACACAACACAACACAACACAACACAACACAACACAACACAACACATCACAACACAACACAACACAACACAACACAACACAACACAGCACAGCACACCACAACACACCACACCACAACACAACACAACACAACACAACACAACACAACACAACACAACACAACACAACACAACACAACACACCACACCACAACACAACACAGCACACCACACCACAACACAACACAACACAACACAACACAACACAACACAACACATCACAACACAACACAACACAACACAACACAACACAACACAACACAACACAACACAACACAACACACCACAACACAGCACAACACAACACAACGCAACACAACACACCACAACACAACACAACACAACACAACACAACACAACACAACACAACACAACACAACACAACACAACACAACACAACACAACACAACACAACACAACACAACACAACACAACACAACACAGCACAGCACAACACAACACAACACAACACAACACAACACAACACAACACAACACAACACAACACAACACAGCACAGCACAACACAGCACAGCACAGCACAACACACCACACCACAGCACAGCACAACACAACACAACACAACACAACACAACACAACACAACACAACACAACACAACACAACACAACACAACACAACACAACACAACACAACACAACACAGCACAGCACACCACACCACAACACAACACAACACAGCACAGCACAACACAACACAACACACCACAACACAACACAACACAGCACAGCACAACACAACACACCACACCACAACACAACACAACACAACACAACACAACACAACACAACACAACACAACACAACACAACACAACACAACACAACACAACACAACAAAAATACAACACAGCACAGCACACCACACCACAACACAACGCAACACAGCACAGCACAACACAACACAACACACCACACCACAACACAACACAACACAACACAACACAACACAACACAACACAGCACAGCACAACACAACACACCACACCACAACACAACACAACACAACACAACACAACACAACACAACACAACACAACACAGCACAGCACAACACAACACAACACAACACAACACAACACAACACAACACAACACAACACAACACAACACAACACAGCACAGCACAACACAACACACCACACCACAACACAACACAACACAACACAACACAACACAACACAACACAACACAACACAACACAACACAACACAACACAACACAACACAACAAAAATACAACACAGCACAGCACACCACACCACAACACAACACAACACAGCACAGCACAACATAACACAACACACCACACCACAACACAACACAACACAACACAACACAACACAACACAACACAACACAACACAGCAGAGCACAACACAACACAACACAACACAGCACAACACAATACAGCACAACACAACACAACACAACACAGCACAACACAACACAACACAACACAGCACAGCACAACACAACACAAGACAACACAGCACAGCACAACACAACACAACACAGCACAGCACAACACAACACAACACAGCACAGCACAGCACAACACAACACAACACAACACAGCACAGCACAACACAACACAACACAGCACAGCGGAACACAACACAACACAACACAACACAACACAACACAGCACAGCACAACACAACACAACACAACACAACACAGCACAACACAACACACCACACCACACCACAACACAACACAACACAACACAGCACAACACAACACAACACAACACAACACAACACAACACAACACAACACAACACAGCACAGCACAACACAACACAACACAACACAGCACAACACAATACAGCACAACACAACACAACACAACACAGCACAGCACAACACAACACAACACAGCACAGCACAACACAACACAACACAGCACAGGACAGCACAACACAACACAACACAACACAACACAGCACAACACAACACACCACACCACACCACAACACAACACAACACAACACAACACAACACAACACAACACAACACAACACAACACAACACAACACAACACAGCAGAGCACAACACAACACAACACAACACAGCACAACACAATACAGCACAACACAACACAACACAACACAGCACAGCACAACACAACACAACACAACACAGCACAGCACAACACAACACAACACAACACAGCACAGCACAACACAACACAACACAGCACAGCACAACACAACACAACACAGCACAGCACAGCACAACACAACACAACACAACACAGCACAGCACAACACAACACAACACAGCACAGCGGAACACAACACAACACAACACAACACAACACAACACAGCACAGCACAACACAACACAACACAACACAGCACAACACAACACACCACACCACACCACACCACAACACAACACAACACAACACAACACAACACAACACAACACAACACAACACAACACAACACAACACAACACAGCACAGCACAACACAACACAACACAGCACAACGCAATACAGCACAACACAACACAACACAACACAGCACAGCACAACACAACACAACACAGCACAGCACAACACAACACAACACAGCACAGCACAGCACAACACAACACAACACAACACAGCACAGCACAACACAACACAACACAACACAACACAGCACAGCACACCACAACACAACACAACACAACACAACACAGCACAGCACAACACAACACAACACAACACAACACAGCACAGCACAACACAACACAACACAACACAACACAACACAACACAACACAACACAACACAACACAACACAACACAACACAACACAACACAACTCAACACACCACAACACAACACAACACAACACAACACAACACAACACAACACAACACAACACAACACAGCACAGCACAACACAACACAACACAACAGAGCACAGCACAACACAACACAACACAACACAACACAACACAACACAACACAACACAGCACAACACAATACATCATAGCGCAGCGCAGCACAGCACAGCACAGCACGGTGCTCTCCTTGCTTCCAGTGCCCACGCACCGCACCGTCAGTCCCTTTGACAGCCCCGATCGCACAGTCGCCAGAGAATATCGCAGGGCCTTGCAATGAAACCGCACCTCTGTGCCCTCACCAGATATTTGTCCCTCGCAATGCCGTTCCGGTCAAGCTCCCGGTTCCAAGAGCCAGCAGGCGATGTCGCCCTGGTGCCGATGCCCGTGTCGGAGGATTCCACTCTAGAGGGCACCAACGCTGTGCAGTTCTCTACGGTTGGGTGGGCCATCGGAGGTGGCGTGGCCGGCGCTGTCGGGGGCTACTTCATTGGGGCGTGCGTGGGGGTCATCCCTATCGTCGGGGGCCTGGCGAGCGCGGCCTCCTGGGGCATCACGGGGGCGGTGGCCGCCGACACCGCCGCTGGGTTCGCGAAGAAGAACAAGGAGTAACGGATGCCGCACGTTGTCCCCGACCCGCGCCGCTGCGAACGCGGGCACGAATTGAGCGTGCGTCTGTGTCTGGCGCTTGCGTGGCGGCAGCATGACTGTCTGTGGGGACTGAGGCGTTTCTGTGGCTTGGCACTAAGAGGGCGGTCTTGCCACAGTGCGCGCGCGGTGCGGTTGCGGTGCTACTTTTGGGTACCCCCCCCCTCTTTGTATAAGCTACGCCCTCGTCCTAGCTACAGTAGGCGTAGGGGCCGTGTTAATTTGGGACCTAGTTTTAATTCGGTACCAAACGTAGTACAGCCACATAAGACATGGGTTTGGTGACAAATTTGCCAGTCACATAGAGTCATGGACACATTTGTTGTGAGTGTTTGCCCACTTGAACCCACACCGCTCTGACTTTTGGTATCCTTGTGCATTATATGCCCCTTTCTTGCGCCAGCTCACCATGCAATCCTCTCTTTTTGAACCTGGGCGCCCGGTGTCGGTAGTTGTATGTGTCGCGCGCAAGCTACACTCGTGTTCAAGCTACAGTAGGTCCATCTGAGGCCCCTCCCGTCACCCATCAACAGGCCTCCGCTGTGCTGCCCCCGCTTTGCTGAGCGCCGCGTATCAGACTGCCCAACGCCGGGGGGCAACGGGCGGTTGGGTATATCTGGGGCCCCTCCCGGTGATACTTGCAACTGCCAAGAGACCTCTGCGAAAGAACAACAACTACCCCGAAGCCTTTGGGAAGCATTTTCAACCACAAACAAAACCCCAGGAAAACAGGTGGTGTGCCTGCATCTCAGGTTTTCTGGGGTTGTATGGGCGGTTTGGGTGGGTGCGTCTTGGGATGGGGCACCGGTGTTGGACTACCAATGGTCGCCACCGTGCGGACGCGGTGCGCGCGCGGCGCAACACCTCCCACGAAGCACGACTGAAGGTCATCGGTTGCAGCGGGACCCAGTTAACGGACGGCAGTTGACTCTCAACCGATGGCAGTTGGCGGTTGACGAACCATTTTTTTGGGGAGGGGGGGGGGTAAGGATAGCCCTGGATGGCAGGTGACTGCTGTTGGGATATGTGTGTGTGTCGGCATCATTTTTTTGTTGTCGGCAACATCGGCCCCCGGCGATATTGGGGGTCCCCGGATGACTGCCACGATGGTCATGCGTCCCTGTGCCCCCGTGTCCGGGGCACGGCCCTGCAGCATCACCCCCCCCCCCCCCCTGCACCCGCACAATCCCCCGGGAGGGCGCTGGGAGTATGCGCCAGCGGCTCGGGTCCCCCCGAGGCTGCGGACGTGGGGCTGGCGTCGGGCGCTCGGGGGAGGGTCCGGGGTTCTGCGGACGCACCGGCGATGAGCGGCACCGCGCTCTTGTTACGAAGGCGGCGCACCGCGAAAAGGGCGGCTGTTTCCATCATCGCCGGTAGCCACGGGCCCCAGGGTCCTGAAGTCTGCACCCCCGATGCTGTGTTCAATGGATCATGCACGCTTCTGTAGGGGGGTGCCTTTCAGGGGTGTTCCCGGGATAAACAACGTAATGATTGGCGCTGTGCCTGCACGGGGGGGGCGACTCCGCGGGTCCTAGGACGCCAACTACCCCTGCCCCCCCCCCCCCCCTAGGGGCCTTCGGCCAACAGTTAGTTGCCAAAGGTGTCGCCCTCAGGCGTCCATGGGCGCCTAAGGCGCCCGATGCTCCATGAACACCAAAGGTGCCCTAAGGAAAATTTTGTCCAATTTGCACCCCAACACTATCCTTAAACCCAACCTTGACTCTAACACCCACCCCCAACCCTCAGCCTACTCCTATCCCTACACCTAACCCTAACCCTAACCCTAGCCCTAAGGGGGCGTACCGTGCGCTGTGCACGCGCTGTGCGCGCGCTGTGCGAAAAGTTGGCTGTTCTCCACCACCGGGAGTTCGGTAAGTTCAGAAGATTGAAAGGACGTCATTGAATGGCTGCTGCAGTGGACGGGGCTATAGGGGGCAGAATTTAGGTCCCTGGGACCCATGGCAAGCATCAGATGTTTGAATTTTCGAGATTTGAATTGGTTTTGCATGATTCCGCGGGTAGGTGGTTTTCGGGGCTGTTACCCGGATAATCACCGTAATAGTTGGCGCTGTGCGCGCACTGTGCGCGCGCTGTGCGAAAACGCCCCCTAACCCTAGCCCTGGCTCTCACGCTAGGCTAGGGTCACAGTGAGTGTTGGGGTCCAAAATGGAGAGCAATGATGTGGCAAAAGCAGCCATGAACGAAATTGGAGGGATCTTGTTTAGCCCAATCAACATGGCTGGCATGGCCAAACCAACTGGCTGCAAAGGTTAGGGTTAGGTTTATGGTGATGCTATGGTTAGAGGGAGGGCAAGGGGAGGTAAGGGGAGCCTGTGCCCCCCCCCCCCCCCAACACCCCAAATCGCCCCACCTGGACCCCCCCCCCAACCGACCCTCCCGGAGCCCCCCCCCCCCCCCATCGCCCCTCCTAGACCCCCCCCCCCCCCCCCCCCCCCCCCCAAGGGGCCTCCGGCCAACAGTTAGTTGGGGGGGTAGTTGGCGTCCAGAACCGAGGGGTCGCCCCCCCCGGGTGTGCCTGCGCTGTGGGAAAATGCCCCCTCAGTCGCACACCGGGATGCCTTCGGGCGTGGCAGCCCCCTGGTCTCAGATCCCGCTCAGCTTCACGGCGTGTTACGTCCGCGACCGCATAGCCCTGTGGGACAGCCGTAGCATTGGACAGCTCTGATCCGTGATTCCGAGGCATTTCTCAACTGCCTTCTGGGGAGCGGGCGTCGCCGGCGCGCCGTGGCCGGAACAACCCCCCCCCAAAAAAAAACACGAATGGGGGCCAATACCCACCGCACGCGCGACAAGAGAAGGAGCACGGCCCGAGCACCCCTGATTTGGGGGGGCGCGGCGAAAGTCGGCGGGTGGGGGCTGATCGCAGTGTGGGGCCTGGGGAGGCTGGACCGTCATGGCGGCCGTTCCTCGGGTAGTGCCCCCCTCCGTCTGGCGAGCCGACCTTCTTGTTCCCTTTTTTCGTGATCTGGTGATGCGGCATTGTCTCGAGTTCGACGGCAGCGCTGTGCCATCGGTGTGGCACCGGATGTCGTCACAGCGCAGGAGATGCTCATGTGGTGGTCCAGCATGGGGTTGCAGGGGGAGGGGGAGGAGGAGGAGGGGGCATGGCTCTGTCCGCCAGCCGGGCTTTAGGGGCAGGCCTGGGGCTTGGTCCCGTGCCACTCCTCGTCTCGGGTACGCTGCTCCCGTAGCGTCCGACACGCGGACCGGGTCGCATTGAGCCGAGCAGCGCTCTCGGGCGTAGAAGTGTATCTTAGAGGGCTATGGTTGTAAACCCTTGGAAGGCCTTTGGAATGGTACCCTGGGGCATGTCACTGCCCCCCCCCCCCCCCCGGAATGAAGAAACGTGGCCCCCTTAGCCGCTGCCCCCCCCCCCCCTTCAGAAGTGAGAATTCTGTGCATGTGCTCCCTGTTGTGCTGACTTCGCCTCAACCAACACCACACACGTGACAGCTCACACGTCACCATACGGGGGCACATCAAGATGCTGCAACACCGACGGGAAGCCCTGTTGGGCCCTTTTTTGGGCCCCATGAGGCCAAGTCCGGCGCAGCGGCAACCGTCTGGCGTTCCGGTGATTGGCTGGTGCGGTACGCCCGTCCGGTGCAGGGCCCCTCGCCCCCAGACACACGTGACTCGCTCGTGGGCTGCCAGAACGGCGCTTGCCGGCTGCGCCGGCCCCATCCCAGCGCTGCATCCTCAGCGGCATGTGCCCCCACGTCACGAATGCGCCGCTGAGAGCCCGGCAGCGCCGCCAACATGTGCACTCCGTGCACTTTATATATGCAGGGCCCTGGAGGGCAACGGGATGAGTGTCCCCGAAAGGGCGTCGCTTTTATCATATCCCCCTCACATTTATTATATTCTTGGCGACCTCCAAGAGGGCCAGCCAACGTTGTACCGGAGTGACACCCCCACCCCCCCGGGGGGGGGGGGGGGGCTAATGCCGGCCCCGCGGTAGCACTGGCAGTTCCCGCTGCATTTCCGGGCATCAGAGCCAGCGTTCCTTCACTACATGTCGTGCCCGCTACCGCATCGCCCTGTGGGCCCCTCGTAGCATCAGACAGCTCTCATTCTTGATTCCGAGAGATTCTCGGGGGCCTACTGGTGAGGGAGCTTCGCCCGCTCAACGTGGCCGAAGCCCAAATCCAAAATCAATTAGCCCCCCCCCATCCCCGCCCGGAAGGCGGCGGCCAAATGCAGCTGACGTCGCCGGTTTGCTGCGCCGATTTGTTAGGAATGACAGGAGCGGATTGCTCAGACGCGGCACCTGACTACTTCATGCCTGTCGGCCTTCGGACGGCCGTTCACGTGCTGCGCAGGTGCAGCCGTGCTTTGGGCAAACGGCCCGGCTGGACAGCTGCTGTACAACGGTCGGGATGGACAGGGCACCGCCGCACGATCAAAGGGGGGGGGGGCACCGTGCGCGTGTGTTTTGTGTTGAGGTGGCGTGTTTCGTGTTCTGGCCACCACGTTTCCCCCCCCCAAAGGTAAACGCAGGGCCCCGAGGGTATTTCCTGCTCACCCCCACCCCCCACACGCACCGCCAATTTTTCAACCCAGGGTTCTGTTTCAGCCCAACCGGGTGTGGCCACATGGGGCCAGCCGCAGGTGCAGGAAGTGACCCCTGACCCGAACGCAAGCACAACCCATGGGAAGGCCTGCGAAGCGCTGTACAAGGCTGGCTGGGGACAGATGCAGTGATGTCTGTGGAGCTTTGTCTGTTTGCAGGGAAGGACAGGCCAGGGGATGCAGCAAAGCCCAGTGGAGCCCAGAGAGCCAGTACAGTTAGCAGAAGCAGGGACGAGGGTTGGACTTGTGATCACAAATCATGACGTGTTCCTCTGGGTAAATGAGGCTTCCCTTGGGGCCAATGAGGCTCCCTCTAGGCCACTGAGGACCCTGTAGGCCAATGAGGCTTCCTCTAGGCCACTGAGGACCCTGTAGGCCAAGGGGGAGCCTTAAGCGCAGTGCGCGTGCAGTGCGCGTGCAGTGCAACTATTTGGATGTCCGGCCGTACTAGAGACCCATACTTTGAGATACTAGGGGCCCCTAGGGGCATCATGGTGACCCCGAGCGGAGGTTTTGACTTCTAATTTTGTCCCCCTTTGTTTGGGTGTGCCAAAGGTGATTGAGCAGATCTTGCGGTTCGGCAAGGGTAACCACTTACCAAGGGATGAGGGGGGAACGTTAGCGCGCCGGGCATCTTTTGTGACCCGTGCCCTACCGGTGGGATGTTGCCGTTGATATGTTGGGCAACATTATATGGATTTGCCCCTTGGCCCCCGGGACATCAGCAGATGTTTTGATTTGGGATGGGTATGGACCTTCTCGTACCCGAGGTGATTTCTTTGATTTCGAAGTTGGGGGCCATGATGGTGCTTATAAGGGCCGGATTCATGTCAGTGTGCCATTCGTTGGAAGAAAGAATGGCACTTTGACATCCCGCCAACAATGTTACAATGACGTGCACGGGTGGTATAGGGCACGCATTGGGCAGCTGTTTGCTCGGTTGTGGCACGCAAGATGAGGCAGAGGATGAGGCAGAAGTGTGTGTGTGTTGTGTTGCCAGAAGCGCTCCACCGTCGCAGTTGATGATGAGTGTAAGGAGCACTATTGTAGTGAATGTATTGACACCCACACTTGTGGGACCAATGTTATGATGCAGCTCTACTGTTCGCGATACCTCGATAACGCCTATCGCTTCTAATGGAGATCTATCTATGTGCTATCCTAACCCCCCATTCTCCCAACTTGCTAAGGTGTTGACCAAGATCGCCCTTAAAGGAGCGAGAGTGGTATTGTGTACCCCCGTTTGCAACTTTGTTGAGCTGGGGTAGTTTGGGTCACCTAATTCTAAGGGCGTTTCCAAGGGGTGTGCTTGGGGGCTCTTCGGGGGGAACATAGTCTAAAAGTAGCGCGCCGGGTGCGCGCCGGGCAAACATTCCCCCGAGGAAAGTGTAATCATTCAGGATGGGCATGATGGCCAACCATTCTCTGAAGGCGGCAGTGAAGCGCCAACACTGCAGCCTGCGATTGACCGTTTGCGCCGTGAGAAAAGAGAGAGAGAGGCCAAGAAACAAGCAAAACATGCGCAGCAGGTCGTAGAAAAGCGGCAACGCACACTAGATGCTTTTTGTGTTGATGTGCCCCCTCGGGCCGATGTGGCTTCGTCCAGCTCCGATCTCCCTCAACCCTCTCAGTCCTCGCAACCCCCTGTGGCTACACAATCTCAACCCCATTCCGATTCTAACTGCAAGGGAAAGGAGAGAGCCCCTTCCTCACAACCGAAACCACGCATGTGTCACTTGGGCGTCGTAAGGAACATGTGTGTGTTATGTTAAGGGAAGGTAGTTTGCAACTTTCTTGAGCTGGGGCAGTTTGGGTCACCTAATTCTAAGGGCATTTCCCAGGGGTGTGCTTGCTCTTCGGGGGGAACATAGCCTAAAAGTAGCGTGCAGTGCGCGCGCAGTGCAAAGAATCCCCCCAATGAGGAATCCTCTAGGCCAACGAGGCTTCCTGTAGGCCAATGACAATTCGTTTGGGCCATTGAGGCTTCTTAAAGGCCATTGAGGATCCCTCTGGGCCAATGAGGCTTCCTCGACGCCAATGAGGGTTTCTCTAGGGCAATGGGGGGGCAATAGTGCGCAGGGCACGCACAGGGCATCTTTTTATGCTACTTCTGATTCCTACCCCTGTTTTGGGGGTGGATGGGTGAGTGGGTGGGTTGGTGGAATGGGGCAATTTGGGATGATTTGTCGTTATGGTCTTGCCCCCTTCTGGTTGGGGATATGGACCGCCCCCTTTCCACTTGGGGATATGGACGGTTGGGGATAGGGACCGGCCCCTTCCCCTCACCTATTGTCCGCCAGTTCGCCCAGTCTGATGCATTTCACGGCTATAAGGTGTGTGTTTTGCAACAGGCCTACTGAGCTGGGTACATGGTGATACATTCATCGTGTCTGTTGTGGAGCACCGGTTTCTGCCCCTCGTGTCCTCAGACCTCTTTTGCTATTTGTTATTGTTGTTATTGTTTGTTGTTGAGCATTGGGGATAGGGTGTTCTACACTAGGCTGGTGTACTGGGCTTCGGGTACCAAGGGATTCGTCTATAGGCGAATCACATGATTCACCCTATAATACCACTCATATGCACTATCACTATAGAATCTTTTAAAGATTTTTGGGTTCTCAGGCCCGTTAGGCCAAGTAAGGAGATCCATACAAAATGTCAGCCATCAGCATGGAGTCCCTCACATTCAAAGACTTCCTCTCCAAGGGCCAGTTCGAGGTCTACAAGAGCACCCTCCCCGCAGACCACTTGGCGAGAGCGGTAGTGGAAATTATGCAGCGCATCAGAGACGCGGGGGTGGACCACGACAAATGGCCGCAGGACCTCAAGGTGGCCGCTGGCTGGGAAGAAGATCCGCTCAAACTCCTCCACGCCATTGCTGGCTATCAGAGCTGCTGTCGATGCACAATTGAGGTCAAGACAGGGGAGTTCAAGGCGAAAAAGGAGACGGAGCTGGCGGTCAGCGACGAGATCAGGGTTCGAATCAAGTCGTTTCTGGAGTCGCAGTGGACCACCTTTGAGAAGCTCTGCTCCAGTGCCGAAATCGCAAAGGCGGGAATGGTGGTGGCACAGCTGGCAGCCAAGCACCGCCTGGCCATCCGAGAGTTTGCTGAGGGCATCCCGGAGACCCGAAAGCCAGAAGACCCGAATTCGTGCTCAAGGCAATGGGAGCACAGGCCCTGTTCGACAACTTTAAGTGGATCATCATCCGGGAAGGCCACAAACTGAACCTGGTATCGGCAGATGCATCAGATGGAGGGAAGCCAGACGCATCTGTAGACCCGGAGGAGCAGGAGATCTCAAAACAGATGGAAGCGCTCAAAGTGAGACTGGATCACAAGCGGAGAGCAAAAATCGTGCGACCCCTGACCCCTGCAGCACTGGACAAGTTTGTTGAGGCCCCGGGAAGTGCCAAATGGATGCGTGAGACGACAGCTTCACTGAAGAAATTCCTGGAGTCCAACGAGGAGGACAAGGGAGAGACGCTGGCAAAGGAGCTGTGGGAGGTGATGTTGGTCTCCAAGCACAACTAAAAAGAGAAGTACCCCAGCGGGGGCCACAGCGTGACTGGTGGCTCACTTAAGGGCACCGGGAAGCAACCACAGTCCCGGGTTACGGCAAGGTCTGCCAAGGAGTTGGAAAGATTGGGAGCCCGCACATGGATCGAAGCGACCCGAAAAGGGAGATTCAGGTTCGCGGAGTTGGAGAACATCACCTACTACTGCACTGCGAGAGGCGACAACGCCTATGACGTGGCAAAGGGCCCCCCGGGGCCTTGTGGAGAATGTGGCGACAGCCACTGGATAGGGGACTGCGAGAATTGACTTCCCCCGGCAGGGGGGGGAGGGGAGGGCATGGCGGAGAACAGCACAAACGGGTTCCTTTGGCATGCAGGAGAAGTGGAGGGGGAGAGTGCAGACGACGAGATCCCCAGGGAATGGCCGGCATACCGACGGGCATATGCCGCATTGTGTCGAGCCCAGGCGGACAGCAAGGATGGGGTCCTGGGAAGCAACTGGCAAGTCCTCGCAAACTCCTGTAGCACGACATCGCTGGGCACGTACAAGACAGGAATGCGTCGACTCCGACAGACGCCCATGGCCCGGCCGGAGTGGGGACCATACAAGGTCGTGGAGCAAGTCGTGTGTGATGCCATTCAACAGGGAAAAGGCAGCAGTTCGGTCAAAACAATCCTCAATGCGGCGGCCATGGCATACACCATGGGGGTGGTCAGCGAGCCGGCCCCAAAACGGCTGTGGAAGGCATTCAAGGCAGCACAGCGACTGGAAGAGAAGTCAACGCATGAGTGGGGCAGTTTTGAGGCTCTGCAGATCATGGCACACCAAGCGGATTCGGAGCTGGAGTGGTGTGTGGTGGGACTCGCGGTACTTTCAACGCTGCTGGGCCTCAGAGTCGGCGAGGCGGCCAGCATCAGCTTCCACAGGCTGGGGGTTCTGGCAGGAACGGCGGAGTTCTATGACACAGTCCACAGGGCTTGGATTACCCGTACGGTTTCAGGAGTGGCCCTCAAATGGTTGCAGATCTGCGCCTGGATTGCACAACGATGCTGGAACCTCGACAAGTTCCAGCGACTGGTTTCTGAGGACAAACTGCAGAATTTCATGGCGACCCTTTTGCGTGGATCCAAGTGGAAGGACCTCAGGTGGCACGCGTGGCGACGCCTGGGCCCAGCGACCATGTACAAGGCTGGAGGAAAGGTCCCTAGCATCAAGGCGTGGTTCAAGTGGAGGAGCACAAGAACGGCAATGGCCTACATCAACTGCCCGCACCCAGGACGCATCCGGCACCCATTCACAACGCCTACCCGCCCCCCAGTTACCTCAAGGGGAGGCCATGGATTGCGGGAACGGCAACCAGGCGGTGTACGGAGTTCTGGCCCCCTGAGGCCTACGATATCCCTGAGGGGAACGCCCCGGAGGGCGACTCCGGAGATTCCACGTGCCCTGGGTCATCCTCAGATAGCCCCTCACCTCGGAAGACCGATGGCAGGAGGGGAAAGAGGGGAAAGAGGAGACGCAGCGCGTGAGGAGGCGGCTGGCCGGACGGCCTGTGGGGCAGGGGGTGGGGGTGGGAAATCGAGACAGGCCTCACCCGGCGACGAGGTCGGCAAGCAGCTCAAGCCGCGAAGGTTAAAATGTCTCATGGGAGTTGGAGGAGGAAGTACGGCAGGAGCATGGGTCACCTATAGGCGGGCGTGGGCATGTGCGTGGTCGGCTTCCAGACGGGTCGAGAGGGTCTCGGATATCCCGCGGGATGAGCTTTTTCGGGCCGCGCTTGCGGTGATCCTCCGAGCGCGAGAGCGCCTCAGAGATGTGGACGGTGGGCAGGAACACTTGGAAACAATCCTACGCCACATGGGGAATCTGCATGAGCTCAACTGGGACTTGCTGGGTCAGGACTACGACGGGCATGATGGGGATGGCCCGTCCGGGAGGTATCTCAGAAAGAATAATTGCTGTGGGCCTTGGAGAGAAGGGCAGCCTGGACATCCCTTTGGATGTGTGGAACGCGAACATTCCACCGCGCCTCATCTGGGATATACGGAGTTGGAAATGGGGGCCAGATTGTGGGAGATTCGATGTATGGCAGCCGTCGTTGCACACCGGGCGCATGATTGGAGTGCTGGTGGATGATGGGTTCCTGTGCCAGGACCCCACGTGTTTGGGTGCCCTTGAGTGGGAGGACCTCACGGACAATGTGTCGGCTTTCGTTAAACCCAAAAATGATGTGAAGTGCTCCTTCATCATTGACATGCGAAATCTGAACGACTGCTCGAAGGTACCGCTGCGTAAGGTCAACCTTTCGTCGATTCACACGGTCTTTCAGACCATCCAACGGGAGATGCACCGTGGAGCACCGTTGTGGGGCATTACCTTGGACATATCCAACTTCTACTGGAGCCTGCAAATCCCAGCTGCACACAGGGGACTGTTTCGCATACAGGGGGCGCACTTCCACTGCCTCCCGTTTTGGTGGAAGTTTTCCCCGGTACTGGCACAGGAGACATTGGCAGCGCTGTTGAAGGAGTTCTTTGACAACCACGCTGAGGGGCTCGATATCTACCGTTTGCATTATTTGGATGCTGTCCTGATCTTGTCACGTGACAGGGAGTGCATGAACAGCCTGGGCCATCGGCTGGCAGGATTCTTGACGGCAAAGGGCCTGCGCATCTCCACGAAATGCTGCCTCGAGCCACATCAGAATGTCCTGTGGCTGGGAAAGCCGTTCGACCTGGCCAAAGGGGAGGTGCGGAAAACACCGACAAAATGCTCACAAAGTGCTTGGGGATTGCCATCAAAACGGCCTGCTCGCCTGTGTCTCCAAAGGTGGCGGAACGGGTCACGGGAAAGATGCAATTGGCATTTGGACCACGAAAAGGGGTCACCCTGTTCCTGCAGAGGGGTGGCATAGGTTCCGTTGGGGACATCATCGGTTTCAGCACCGCCCGAGCCCGGCCCTGATATCGGCACTGTTCGATGCGCTGGCGATATCGTATGTGCCAGCCACGCTTGACCCAATGCCTGGGCATTTTGGCTTTGCGCCGTTCCTGTCAGTGGATGCAGCAGAGACTGCTGGTGGGTACCGCCTGGGTATCTCTGGACGCAATGGAGTCATGCGAACGCGAAAGATCCCGGCGAAGAACCAGCAACAGGCGGAGCTCAGTGGTGTCCTACATGCCTGTAGGTTTGCGGTGACCCAGAAGTGGCACAGGGTCTAATTGTTTGTGGACAATACAGCAGCCTGCTACAGTGCACCCAATATGAGACCGTCGACGAGGGCATGTACGCAAGTGAAGATACTCCGTGCTCTTTGGAACTTGTTGTGGCACACGGGCATGGTCTCGAACGTTGTCTGGGTTGATACTGCGCGCATGCCTGCTGATGTTGTATCCCGTTTGCCTGAGCTGACGCCAGCAAGCATCACCAGGACAAAGGTTGAGGCGGCACATAAGTCGGGTGCATTGTGCGGGGAGCTGCACCTTGTGCAGAGTTTTGGGTCGGTCCGACTGTAGCAGGGGGGGGGGGGGGCATTCCTCGCATGAGCGATGGCTGGAGTGCCCCCTCTTTTGCTGTAGCAGACCCCTGCAACATGTCTAAGTGGGGCGACCGACATGAGGAGGAGTCCCATAACGAGGGGAAAGTGGGGTCGAAACGCCCACGAGGATCTCGGGGCCCGGAAGGCGCGCACGCTGAGGCGGAGAGCGGCGAGAGCGGAAGGGCACCTCAATGCAGAACAGCCCAGATACCGCCTGGGAGCGATGACCGAGCAATCCTTCGAGTTAGTGCTGTGCCGGCCAATACCAGAACGAGACCTCCACAACGCCTGGCAGACCTTCTGTGGATGGATCACGCGCCGCACCAGGGCGCAGTATGCAATGGCGCGGGTCGAGCCTCCTGCGAAAGGCCAAGGACCAAGCCCAACGCCACCTTTACCTCGTCCGCCACGAGCTGCGACAGGCACTAGGAGTCAGGCTGACGATGTCCTTCACCCACCATGCCACAGCAGTGCAAAGAGTCACCCTCAATGGCAAAGCGGACCTCATCAAGGATGTTTTCAAGCTTCTGAAGGATGATCTGGAAAAGAAGGACTCAGACTGAGGCGAGGCTGGCATGCGGATGACTGTCACTCCTGCACGGACCGTCCATGGCGCTCATGTACCAGAGTAAGGAAAGAGTGGGCTGGAGAGGGGAGGGGGGGGGGGGGGGAGGGACGACACGTGGTGCAGGCAGAGCAGGAACATACCCGGGGTATATAAAAGAGAGCTCCCCTCACAAGTGCGATGGATGAGACAGCACGGTGTGAGTCAGTGAGCGAGCACGCCCATATATGTGGAACCGCGAGAGCCAGCATGAGTGAGAGTCAAAGATGACCCACGGTGCCCTTCGGGCCTGGCGCGCCAGTGAAGGAGCAAGCATCAGTGTTGGTTTTGCGTACTGTGTATGTGTGCGCTGTACCTGTCAGGAGGTTACCGGGGAATCCGCAAGGTGGTTGGCCTTTTGCACGATGGGCATGTGGAGTTGGAGTATGATCAAGGTGGTGTGCAGGTCGTCAATCATCGATGCCCCATGGCCTCCATCTTCTTCGTATCCCCAGTCTCGAGTCTCCACCACCATCCCCTTCAATTCCCGCAATCGACGTACCTCCGGAAGTTCCTTTGGACCCCCTTGTTGATGGAAGCCCTGTTCGCGGTCGCTCCCCAACACGACTGTCATCACATTCCCCATCCCGAGGCTTCATTGGGTAATGGTAAATTTGGGACTGAATATGCGAAAGTCATAATAAAAGTAGCGTGCATGGCGTGCGCAGGGCGCGCACTTGGCCAGGCTTTTGTATTTCACAAAAGCCCGGGCATTTGGTGACACGAGGGATTTGTCGACGAGGCCACCAGCATGTAACCGGCGCAACAGCGCCACGACCTTCAGGCATGATGATTCCGGCGCTGTGGGGGCTGCTTCGCCCGCCCTCTGGAGTTGGGGATCTGCCCACTGTGGCCAGTGCTAGAGTTATACTTCAGAAAAAAAATCACCGCCACTCTGCCCCCAAGGTGGGGCATTTAGTACCATGATTCACTAGCCCCCCCCCCCCCCCGCCCTGTAGCCCGCACGTAGTGGAGTATAATGCTGTATGTCCCCCGTGCTATGGCATGCGGAGCCCGTCAGAATTGATGACCGGGATGTATGGGCATCAATGCTGCTCGTCGTTGATCCGTGTGAATGATCATCTCAATGCTACATTCCAGTTACGCCAGAGTTGCTTTCCAAAAGAACTCAAATATGCCCCCAAATTTCGGGGCATTTCTTATCATGGTTCGCTAGGCGCTTGGCGCGCCCGAGGGTGGGGCATTCTTATCATTATTTCCCATGTTTCTTATTATTATGATTCTTCTATCGTTCCCTATCATCATTATTTATTGTTTGGTTCCTGAGTGCTCGGTGCCCCCACCCTTCGCAACTGGTCCAATTGGCTCCCCCGCGGCTAGGCCGGCCCCTTCACAGGCATTGGGCAGCAAATAAGCCGCACGGTGAACATGACTTTTGGTTGCTCCCCTCCACACCCTCCCACCCCTACCCACCTACCCACCCTACCCCTATGTAACATGTACAAGCTTTGACAGGACCAATTCTTGTCCCGGGACCCCCCCTGGCACCCTCCATACACCCAACCCAACTCAACTTAACTCAACGGAACTTCACTCAACTCAGACACCGGGGGGGGGGGCGGACCCAGTTAGGGTTAGGACCCCCCCCTAGAACTCAAATCTTGACAGGCACTCAAAGGGCCAAATCCGGACAGGAATTCAAATCCGGGCAGGATTTTCACTCAACTCGAACGCCCGGGAGGGGAACCCCCCCCCCCCCCGGAGCCCCCCTAGCAACTCAAATACACTCAACTCAGCTTAACTTGACGGAACATCACTGAACTCAGACACAGAGGGGCTCGCACGCGCACGGCGCACGGCTCATGTGGTGGTCCAGCATGGTGTTAGAGGGGGAGGGGGAGGAGGAGGAGGGGGCATGACTTTATCCGCCAGCCGGGCTTCAGGGGCAGGCTTGGGGCTTGCATTGTCCCGTGCCACTCCTCGTCTCGGGTACGCTACTCCCGTAGCGTCCGACACACGGACCGGGTCCTATTGAGCTGAGCAGCGCTCTCGGGCGTAGAAGTGTATTGTTGAGGGTTTGAGATGACGGGTGTCAATTCTTAGAGGGCTATGGTTGTAAACCCTTGGAAGGCCTTGGAATGGTACCCTGGGGCATGTCACTGCCCCCCCCCCCCCCGGAATGAAGAACCGTGGCCCCCTTAGCCGCTGCCCCCCCCCCCCCCGCTTCAAAAGTCAGAATTCTGTGCATGTGCTCCGTGTGGTGCTGACTTCGCCTCAACCAACACCACACACGTGACAGCTCACACGTCACCATACGGGGGCACATCAAGATGCTGCAACGCCGACGGGAAGCCCTGTTGGGCCCTCTTTTGGGGCCCCATGAGGCCATGTCCGGCGCAACAGCAACCGTCTAGCGTTCCGGAGATTGGTTGGCGCGGTACACCCGTCAGGTGCAGGGCCCCTCGCCCCCAGACACACTTGACTCGCTCGTGGGCTGCCAGAACGGCGCTTGCCGGCTGCGCCGGGCCCATCCCGTCGCTTCATCCTCGGCGGCATGTGCCCCCACGTCACAAGTTGAATGCGCCGCTGAGAGCCCGGCATCGCCGCCAACATGTGCACTCCGTGCACTTTATATATGCGGGACCCTCGAGGGCAACGGGGTGAGGGTCCCCGAAAGGGCGTCGCTTTTATCATGTCCCCCTCACATTTATTATATTCTTGGCGATCTCCAAGAGGGCCATCCAACGTTGGACCGGAGTGACACCCCCACCCCCCGGGGTGGGGGCTCAATGCCGGCCCCGCGGTAGCACTGGCAGTTCCCGCTGCATTTCCGGGCATTAGAGCCAGCGTTCCTTCACTACATGTCGTGCCCGCTACCGCATCGCCCCGTGGGACCCTCGTAGCATCGGACAGCTCTCATTCTTGATTCCGAGAAATTCTCAGGGGCTTACTGGTGAGGGAGCTTCGCCCGCTCAACGTGGCCGAAGCCCAAATCCAAAATCAACCCCCCCCCCCCCCGCCCGGAAGTCGGCGGCCGAATTCGGCTGACGTCGCCGGTTTGCTCAGCCGATTTGTTGGGAATGACAGGAGCGGATTGCTCAGACTCGGCACCTCACTACTTCATGCCTATCGGCCTTCGGACAGCCGTTCACGAGCTGCGCACCTGCAGTCGTGCTTTGGGCAAACGGCCCGGCTGGACGGCTGCTGTACAACAGTCGGGATTGACAGGACACCGCCGCCCGATCAAAGGGGGGGCACCGTGCGCGTGTGTTTTGTGTTGAGGTGGCGTATTTCGTGTTCTGGCCACCACGTTTCCCCCCCCAAAGGTAAACGCAGGGCCGCGAGGGTATTTCCTACTCACCCACGCCCCACACACGCACCACCAATTTTCAACCCATGATTCTGTTTCAGCCTAACGGGTGTGGCCAAATGGGTCGAGCCGCAGGTGCAGGAAGTGACCCCTGACCGGAACGCAAGCACAACCCACGGCAAGGCCCGGGAAGCGCTGTACAAAGCTGGGGACAGATGCAGTACTGTCTGTGGAGCTTTGTCTGTTTGCAGGGAAGGACGGGACAGGGGATGCAGCAAAGCCCAGTAGAGCCTAGAGAGCCAGTACAGTTAACGGAAGCAGGGACGAGGGTTGGACTTGTGATCACAAATCATCGTGTGGGTTCCTCTGGGCAAATGAGGCTTCCCTTGGGGCCAATGAGGCTTGCTCTGGGCCACTGAGGACCCCGTACGCCAATGAGGCTTCCTCTAGGCCACTGAGGACCGATGTTTTGCCAAAAACATACGTTTTGTCCACAGTGCTTACTTGTTTTTCTTGGCCCCCCCGGGTGGCTTCCATTGGGTGAAAACATAAATGTTTGAGACTATGGAACAAGACAAGAACCCGGTGGTGGACAATTCAGGACCCGACCCGGGGCTGGCCAAGTACAGGATGTGGGTGCTTGGCCCATTCGAGACCATCCAGGGCCAACAGGAGTACCAGGAGAGGAGCGGCGAATGGTTGATTGAGGAGCAGGAGAGAATTGTGGACCTGCAGGTGGGTGCAGACGTGGTGACCGACTTCGCGGGGCAGATTGGTGTCAGCCACCTGGACAAGAACACCTTCCTCATTGCACTGCGCTGCTATGCGATCCGGAAGAGCCCGGTGCTTGACTACGTGAATAAAAGGTTTGTGCCTGATGAGACTCAGGGAACGGGGCAAGGCAATGCGGGAACAGAGATCACGAGACCACCATCACCGGCAGCCGGCGGTTTGGCGACGCATGAAGTTGCAGAGCTTGTACAACTCCTGGCGGCAACGAAACTGGAGAAAAAAAACTCAGAGCGGCGGCTATACCGAGACTGACGAAACAAGAACTGGATCGGATGCTGGCGGAGACACTGCCATATCAATGGATGCAGACCCTGGCGGTTGGATTGATGACATACTCCAACAAAGACCCACAGTGGGACGCCCATGAATTATCAACCACGATATGGACGGTCGTGCATGAGGAGTTGAGAAACAAAAGGCAGGGACGAAATTCCCACATGCCAATACCGCAGCAAGTGCAAGGTGCAGGAAATCCGGGAAGCCACGCTGCACCGGGGGCGCCGCTGGGCAGAGCGATCAACACTCCAGGAGGACAGCCGATCCTGGGGACCCCGCTGGTGGGGGGCCAGTGTTTCGTCTGCGGCGAGAATGGGCACTGGGCCAGAAATTGCCCGCAGGCAGCACTGACAGGCACCCTGAACCAACCACACGTCCAAGCAAAAATATCACAGGTGGGAGACCAGACCGTGATGACCAGTAACAAGGGGTGGACCTTCGACCTGAATGGTCCGCCCCCCGCCAACTGCAGGCGCTGTGGGCAGCTCCACTGGGAGATGTTCCCATGTGGGGCACAGGGGAGGGTCTCCCTGTTGCCACAGCCAGCGACGCCGGTCGGACAGGCGGGGGTGGCGGGCGGACAACGGGAAGGCTCGGATGATGCCGTTCTTCGTACGGTACAGGACTTGCTACAATCGCGGGCAATAGACCCAAGCCAACAGCAATCACAAGAGCTCAGCGGAGTCGGGGCTGGATCGAAGGTGGCGCCGGGGTCGGACATGGGAGCCACGGTGGCCGAGACCTGGCAGGCCCACGACGGCGTCATGCACGCCAGGACAGAGGAGTGGGGAACAGTGGGTACGGCGATGGCGATCCGTGGAGTGGAGGCAAGCTCATCGGCGACGTACATGCAACAGGTACGAATGGCGTTGCGAGGGTGCGGCACAGACGAACCTTAGTTTATGGATATAAACTATAGTTTAGGACCCCGATTGTGTTGCATAGTGTGTTCTTTGCACTGATGGTTGGGTCCGATGCAAATGGGGGTACGGGACAAGGGGGGGCCAGCCCCGCAACAAGCGCATCTTCAGCAGAGGTGGTCCAGGATCAAAGAGCCGCAGACATGATCACTGAGGCGGTGGACCAGGTGCGGTCCGACTGAAAGAAGTGGACAGCAGGGCCATACAGGGTATTACTCCAAAGCGAGGCCTACAAGATGAACGTGGCGGAATGGGAAATCGGCATGCACGAGTGGCTGGCGGTGGAGGAAGTGTCGGATGAAATGCTGCAGCAGTTCATGGACGCGGTCGGAGGCGACTTCACCGACAAGGCGGACTTGATCAGGGCAATGGGGGTGTACCACGGCCGCAAGTACATGCGACCCGATTTCGAAGCGGGAATTTTCGTCAAGGATGCACACGCCGTAGTGGAAGCAGACAAAACACCGGACAAGCAACAACTGCAGAGCTGGAGGAGAAGCTGGCCAGTGCCACCCTCGAGATGGAGAAGGCAAAAGCGCGGGCGGCTCCGGCGCTCACCGACGAGGAAATAGCGAAAATGCTGAGCAGGACATTGCCTTACCAATGGATGACCACGCTGGCATCCGCGGTGGCTGAGCTGCAGACCAGGCCGCTGAATGCGGAAAATTGGCGGGAGGACAAGTTCGTGCTGGCGGTATGGAACGTGTTACACCAGGAAATCCTGGCGAAACAAAACGGCAGGGCGACAATCCAGCAGCAGAACGCGCAGACCCCGCAAACGCCCAAGCAACAGGCCAATGGCCAATGGCGAGGGACGACCTGCCAAGCCAGGCAAGTGTTTCCGATGTGGCGAGGACGGGCACTGGGCCGCATACTGCGGCAAGAAGGGGTCCACTGGAGGTTTCCAGCAGGTCGGCGACACCAGGCTCTGGGTATCGGCCAAAGGGGTTGCGTACGACACCAGCAAACCGCCTCCCACGCCGTGCATAAAATGTGGCCACATGCACTGGTCCAAGGACCCCTGCCCGACAGGGGAGGGTCAGTGAAGGGGCGGAGGGGGCCCGGAGGTCCCCACTGGGACCCCACAGTCCGCGATGCATGGGAGGCGTTACAGCATGTCCGGAGGCTCACGCACACCGACTCAGGGTCAAGCACGGGAGCGACAACCATCCGGGTCGTGGAGCCCGGGTCGGTGGACACGTACACCAGCGCGCTGCGACAAGCACTGCTGGCCGGCACACCAGACGAGCTCCTAGTGGACACCGTGGAGAGGAGGCTCAATGCCTTGGCGGCCAGGGGAAAGAGCGGGTCCAGCGCGACAGCACTCATCTCGGGGGTGCGACTACTGGAGAAGCTACGCATCATCCAAGCGGTGGTTACCGAAGTCCACTGGATGCAAGCCAGGGCGATTCGTAAAGGATGGGCGCGCAGGGCACAGCCCAAGCCGGTCACCACATGGGACCACATCGAGGCGATCACCACCAGCCGGGGCCACTCGGCCTGGGGACGGGTGGTTTTCCTGGCCATTCGCAGCATCGTGTACCTCTGGAGGGTGGGCGACGCGGCCAGCGTCACGTGGGAGTGGATATCAGTGCCGGGGTTCGTTACATTCTGGCACGAGAAGCGCAACAAGAAGGTCACCACATACGCCCTTTCGCCCTTCCTCGAGGCATGGAGGGCATATCTCTAGAAACACAGACCTGGACACGTGCAAGTACAACAGCCGCTAGTCCCAGCAGGAAGGTCGGTGCTGCAAACAGTGCTCCAGCAAGTGGTGCAACACCGGGACCTCGCGAAGGCTGCTTGACACGGCCTCAAGAAGCTCGGGGCTGTGTCATGGGGGCACCAAGGCGGAAAGTTACGGGGATTGCAAGTCTGGGGCCGCTGCTGGTCACAGGCCCAGCCCAGACATTATTGGAAGACGCCGCCAGGATGGACATTACCGGCAGAAGTCCACGTGCCCTGGCCGGTGGGAGACAACGGATGGTTGGCCAGGGATGTGGAGGGACGGCTGGTCAAACCCAAGTCACTCTGGCCCGCGAATGCATGGTCGCCAGTGCCGAAGATCCCAGCAGCCATGTTCACCAGGGGGGACAGGGACGGTCCTGAACCGCCGGGGGACGATTCCGACACCTCAAGCGCCTGCACGTCCGATGAGGGGCGCGATGCGGATGACGAAGAAACGCCAACGACAGAGCCGATGGAGTTGCTGGAAAAATTCGATGATGTCGCTCAAGGAGCGGAGGAAATGAAGATCGCAGATGGTATGGGTACTGAGGTTGGGAACACCGAGGTGGAGCCAGTTTCTGATGACCCTGCTGCTGCAGCGAGCGACAGTGGACCTGCTGAGGAACATGTGGTACACGTGGTGGTGGATGACTCGGATGATGCTGGTGACCCAACTAGTGATCTGGGAACGGTTGCTACGACACCAGCGGAGGCCAACGGCACGGAAGGCCGACGCAAGCGACAACGCGATGGTGACGATCTGCCCGACAGCGCCAAGCGGGCATGCAGGAGAGAACGTGAGGGCGGAGGCGACCCGCCTGTGCGGGAACCCGAATCCGACACAGCGCCACACTTTGGGTATGTGGTGACAGCGACTCGGCGCGGTCCACAGTACTAGCTGTGGAGACCCGTGCAGGTGCACCACGCTGGCCCAGATAAAGTGCCCGGAGTGCGGGGACCTGGTGACGGACCACTGGATACAGGCCCCCAAGAAGGTGGCGGAGACGATCCGGGTGAGAGAGCGGACGGTGAAGGACCTGCTGAGGGACTACATGATGACTACTATGCGGCGATGGAACGAGGAGGCGGGACCAGTCAGCCGTCACCTGGGAGCGGTCATGCATGAGCTGGCTACCAACGTGGAAGCGGCCACGGATATCTTGCCGCCGGACATCAGCACGTCATCCTCACGGAGGCACCGATCTAAGTTGGCGGTGCCGGTGGAGGTGGCCAAGAAGGGCCTGGGGGACACGGGGGCCATTGACATACCGGACAGTGTTTGGGATGCCATGGCGCCGGCTAATTTTCTGTGGGCGTCTGAAGGCACCCCCCCCCCCAGCCATTTTCATCGGACCCGCCATTGGTTGCACTTGTTCACACTTTGTTGGGGCAACAGCTTGTTGCGGTTTCCCTGTCGCAAAAACCGCCGAATGCACGGGCGTATGTCTAGTACAAGAATGAGCACAAATGCTCCTTGATCCTGCCTATGCTGGACCTGAATGCCCGCTGTGTGGACCCCATGCCATTTAAATTGCCCACGTTGGATGGGCTGGCACACCTTCTGCAATTGTGCGCACTGCGAGGGGAGCAATTGTTTTGCTGCACCCTCCATATAAGCAACCATTTCTGGAGCTGTCATCTGTTCCCAGCGCAGCGGGACAGCATCAGGGTGGGGGTGGGGGGGCGGGTGTACGCACTGCAGTCCCTGCCATTTGGTTGGAAGCACAGCCCCTCAATGGCGCAAGCCATTTTGGCAGCATTCCTTGTAGAGTATTTCCCAGGGTCGGTGGTGGTGATCCAAAATGCGGACGATGTGTTGGTGGCAAGCAGGCACTCCAGCTGGGTCCGCCAGCAGGCACTGCGCACGAAGGCGGACCTAGAAAAGGCCGGTTGGGTGGTCAGCCCGAAGTCCTCCCTGGATCCCAGCAATCGCGTGAAGTGGATGGGAAAGGTGGTCGGGGGAGACCAGGGAGGAGTGCAAAATGCCCCAGCGCTACAGGCACCCCTCGTCTGCTGCTGGCTTAGACTACCCACCACCGGATATACGGAAAAAGCGCATGCTGGGGAAACTACAGTGGGCAGTGCGGCCGGGGAGGGGGGCACAGCCTTTCGCGCAGGTGCATACCGTTGGCTCAACCAGGGACCCAGCACTGCAAAGTGTACACCACCCAAGGTCCTGCGAGGCCTCTTGGAAGGCCTTGCCTGTGCTTTGGCCCCATGGGTGCCCCACGGCACCATGAGATCAACAGATACGTTTTACTGCGACGCGGCCCGACAGGGCCAGAATTATTATGTGGGTCTGTGGGGGGACTCACTGGGGATGCGTATAAAGAAGCTGCCTGATTGGGTGGCTACACAGCAAGCAGCGGAGCTGGCAAGTATTGTTGAGACAGTACGCACGGGGGCATACAGAAGGGTGCAGTTCCTGCGGGTCTATGGTGACAACATGTCCTCCCTGTCCTCACTCATGAAGGGCAGGGCTGCCACGGTCTGTGATGCACAAAACAGGCTGCTGCGTCGGCTGCAGCACGTTCTGCGCTGGTCAGGGGCAGTGGTTGAACTTCTATGGGTCAAGGGAGAGTTGAACCCAGCGGATGTGCCATCCCGCCGGAGGTCTTATGATACACCTGACGACATGCTTGTCGCAGCATTCTGCACACAGACACGCTTGGACCAGGGGCGCGTGCACACACCCCTGCATGTAGGTACAGTGCGGTACAGAGGCTTGGGGGGGGGGGAGCCGCACAGACGCTGGGAGACCCCCACACCGGCCGCAAGGGCAACGCGTGGGCGTCACCTGGTTTTCGAGGTAGGCCAGCGCTTCCCCGCCCTACCCCCCCGTACCTTCTCCCCTTTTTCTAGAGGCTGAGGGGGGGGGGGGGAGCCGCACAGCGATTTCATCGGGTAGGGGCATGGACCTGAACCCCGAGTTGTTGTCAGCAAGTGACATGCAGTGTGTTGGACTCATGGTGGAGTGCATGTCTCAGTGCAGGGTGCATAACCTAAACCTTAGTTTATGGATATAAACTATAGTTTAGGACCCCGACTGTGTTGCATAGTGTGTTCTTTGCACTGATGGTTGGGTCCCCCACCCACCCACCCTTACGGACCCAGGTTCTGTATCCGCCCACCCACCACACCGGCCAGTGCCCTGCCCCCACCCACCCCCCCCCCTCCGGATCGCGGAATGCAACCTGCCTCTGTTCCACAGTACAAACAGCCCGGCCGCATCTGTCTTGCAAACACTGTCTATTGGAAGCGGGGGTACGAATGCTGGAGAAACTCAAACTCATACGGGCAACGATCACAGAGTTACACCGGCTGCAACTCAGGGCAATCGGCAAGATGGCTAAGGCGGAAGACAAGCCCCGAGTATGGGCGACAGTGGCCGACTTTTAAACACTGGCAAAGAGGAGGGTGCACTGGGCCTAGGCAAGGGTGTTCTTTGCCGTCGGGATGGCATTCACCATATGCCTCAGGATATCCGACTTCGCACAGCTACGATGGGGCTGGCTGGCACACAAGGGGTGGCTGGTGTTCTTCGACTACAAAGTGGCCAAGGAGATGTGTGCCCAGCCCATACCACCATTTTGGGAACGGTGGCGGATTTGGCTCTACACGCACAGGCGGCCACACCAGCACGACGACAACATATTCATCCCGGGAGGACCCGATGCCCTACGCAAGCTACAGACAGAACCGTTCACAGGTACAGAGTGCGGCCTCTCGGGGTGGCACCCGTGGAAATGCATGGGGGCAGCATGCTTCAGGGCGTTGGGAGGATCCCTGCAAGCCTTGGCACCGTGGGCCCGTTGGCGGACACCAAGGCAAGCTGCAAGATACGCGGCACACCCGCCGTCATGGAAGATGCCATCTAGGGTCCTCTTACCCTCACCAGTGGGTGACTCGGGGCACTTCACACGCGACTTTGAATGGACTTGGATGCCGGTCAAGTAGCTCTGGCATAGGGATGCATTCGCATGGGATCTTGGGAGAAAAAGGAACCAGACCCCCCTACGGTCCACACGTTTGCCCGCCCTGCCACTCCTCAGGAGGTGGACAGCGAGTCCGACGACGACGAAGACCTGGACGATCAGGATGGGGGATGCGACCAGGACGATCCAGATCACGAAGGACCCCGAAAAGAAGCGGAGAACCGGAGCATGCAGGACGCCGCACAAAAGGAAAATGGGACGAGATGCCGAACTTGTGCCTGGTACAGGCCTTGCGGAAGGAGGTGAACCACGAACGGACGAAGGAACGGCGGGACATGGGGCAGGACCCATCGAGATCATTGACGTGGACGAGTGGGCGGACGGCGAGAAGAAGATGGACGCCGACGGGGACAGTGGAAGAGCGAGCGCAGCGAAGACCGCCACAGCCCCGGAGGGGACGGTGGAAAGTGGGGCGGACATGGCCAGGCATGAACGGAAAGCAGTCGATGAGGCAACAAGCGAAGACCGGACCGGGGAGGACAGGCGATGCGAGGATGCCGACGAAGTGCACATGGAGGCTGAGCCATGCCAAGATATGGAGGTCAGCGCGGAGGGGTCTGGGGACGACTACGGAATCGAAGGCAGTAGTGCCGGGGACGGAGACGAGTCAGGCCCGGATACGCCGACATGCTCTACTGATTGCTCTGAGTCCAGATGGAGAATACATCAAGCCGGGAGGAGAGTATTGGGGAAAAGAACGACACGTGAGTACGGAGAGGAGGAGCAACGTGGAACAAAGCGGGGACGCGGAGAGCCTTGCGCGGGAGACCAGCAGCTGGTGGCGATGCCCGACGGGACTGAAGCAGACGGGGCCCCACACTGGGGATACCTGGTCACGGCGCCTCAGAGGGGCCATAGATTCCAGCTGTGGAGGCCTATGCCTCTGCAATACGAAACCGAGGAACAAGGACGAGATGGGGGTGGACATGGAGCAGCTGACGGAGGAAGTGGCGGAGCGGATGGCGCGGCAGTGGAGCAGACCGCAGAGGATCAGTGGGCTTTTGCGAGATCTGACAGTCAGGGTGGGTCAAAGAGCCGGGACGGGCCCACAGCAGGAGGAGGCGGAACAAAATTTCACATCGGTGCTGAAGGCACTCCGAGACGACGAGACGGAGCCGTGGGACGTATCGCCGACAGCGGATGTCAGCCCCAAGGGCAACAAGGATGGCGACCAGAAACGGGGCCAAGTGTCGGTGGAGACGGCGAGCAAAGGCCTTGGAGTAGCTGGAAGAGTGGACATCCATGAGGAGATGTGGCACAGGCACAGGCCGTGCAACTGGAGAGACGCACATGAAAACGCAGCAGTCCCGAAGACAAGCCGAGACCCGGCCTTGGCAGCGATGGTCCAGCGCATTCACGAGGACGGCATGCTGGACGAGATCACAGACGGGAGGCTGCCGAATGCCAAGGCATTCACCAAACCGAAGTCCCAGGAGAAGGGGTCCTTAATCATAAACATGGTCCCGTTGAACAAACGATGCCAGCGGCCGAGTACACGACTGCAACTGCCCACACTTGAGGAGCTGGGCGACACGTTCCGAGAGGCGGCGGGCAAAGGTCAGGCCATCTGGTTCTGCAAACTAGACGTGGCGAACATGTTCTGGTCATGCTGGATGCCGGAGCAGGAGAGGGGCACGATAAGAATCGGGGTCCAGGACAAGGTGTGGGGGTTCCACAGCCTGCCGTTCGGGTGGACACACAGTCCCGTGATGGCCACAGAACTGCTGAGAACGACGCTGCAGAAGTTCCACATGCCGGGGATACGGCCGATACAATACGTCGACGACGTGCTGGTGTATGGATATGACAGGACACAGGTAAGGGCGGCAGGATTACAACTACGGGAGCTGCTGGAGAGTGACGGCTGGATATGCAGCCCCAAGTCCCAGTTGCAGCCCACGAACACAATCGAGTGGATGGGGGAGAGCCTGGATGGAAGGCGTTTCACGATCCAGTCCTCAGCGCCGTACATTGCCGGCATGGTGGCCTTGTGGCTGAAGCTGGCGACCAGGGGTTACAGCCAGAAGGACATGAGACGCATGCTGGGAAAACTGGCGTGGGCAGACAGGCCAGCCCGAGAAACAGGACCACATACGAGTGGGGCCATGGTGTGGATGATGTGGGGGCCTCATAATGCGAGGTACACACCGCCGAAGGTACTGAGGGGACTGGCGGAAAGGCCGGCGTCCATAATGGGGCCCTGGTCGGCGCGAGGAACGACAGCCGCAGACGACATCGACATGTATGTGGATGCAGCAGAATACGGGAACACGTACCTGGTCGGTTTATGGTCTCAGGAGGCAGGAGCGCAAGTGTGGGAGTGCCCCAAGGCAGTACGGAACCAGCAAGCGGCAGAGCTCCAGGCAGTGGAGCGAGCGGTCAAGATGGCAGCGTACAGGAGAAGACCGCAGGTGCATGTGGGGGCAGACAACCTCGCGGCCATATGGGCGGCGCTCAAGAGGAAGACGAAGATACACCACCGAGATCGGGCCACGACGGTAAGGAGGATACAACAAACACTACGCTGGTCGGGAATCGTGCTTAAGTTAAGCTATGTCCCGTCCAAGTGGAACCCGGCAGACGCCATCTCCAGAATTTTTAAGTGGGGGTCAGCTTTCCGGGCCACTGTGGAAGCCAGGGCGTGCGAGCTGGCCCTGCGCACTGGTTTATACGCACCGTGCTCTATTATGGGACAGACATCTTACAGACGCTAGCCAAGGGGGGGGGGGGCTGTACATGGACTGTCCGGAGATGTTTGACAGTACGAGGCAGATTGAGAATTGGCTGTCGTGCAGGGCAGGTGAGGGCAGGAATCACAAAACCCTGTAGGCCAATGACAATTTGTCTGGGCCATTGAGGCTTCTTAAAGGCCAATGAGGATTTCTCTGGACCAATGAGGCTGCCTCGACGCCAATGAGGGTTTCTCTAGGGCAATGGGGGAGTGATAGTGCGCAGGGCACACGCAGGGCATCTTTTTATGCTCCTTCTGATTCTCCTACCCCTGTTTTGGGGGTGGATGGGTGAGTGGGTGGGTTGGTGGAATGGGGCAATTTGGGATGATTTGTCGTTATGGTCTTGCCCCCTTCCGGTTGGGTATATGGACCGGCCCCTTTCCACTTGGGAATATGGACGGTTGGGCATAGGGACCAGCCCCTTCCCCTCACCTATTGTCCGCCAGTTCGCCCAGTCTGATGCATTTCACGGCTATAAGGTGTGTGTTTTGCAACAGGCCCACTGAGCTGGTGATACATGAGCATGGTGATACATTCATCGTGTCTGCTTTGGAGCACCGGTTTTTGCCCCTCGTGTCCTCAGACCTCTTTTGCTATTTGTTATTGTTATTATTGTTTGTTGTTGAGCATTGGGGATAGGGTGTTCTACACTAGGCTGGTGTACTGGGCTTCGGGTACCCGCAAAGGTGGTTGGCCTTTTGCACGATGGGCATGTGGAGTTGGAGTATGATCAAGGTGGTGTGAAGGTCGTCAATCATCGATGCCCCATGGCCTCCATCTTCTTCGTATCCCCAGTCGCGAGTCTCCACCACCATCCCCATCAATTCCCGCAATCAACGTACCTCCGGAAGTTCCTTTGGATCCCCTTGTTGATGGAAGACCTGTTCGCGGTCGCTCCCCAACACGACTGTCATCACATTCCCCATCCCGAGGCTTCAGTGGGTAATGGTAAATTTGGGACTGAATATGGGAAAGTCATAATAAAAGTAGCGTGCATGGCGTGCGCAGGGCGCGCACTTGGCCAGGCTTTTGTATTTCACAAAAGCCCGGGCATTTGGTGACACGAGGGATTTGTCGACGAGGCCACCAACATGTAGCCGACGCAACAGCGCCGCGACCTTCGGGCATGATGATTCCGGCGCTGTGGGGGCTGCTTCGCCCGCCCTCTGGAAGTGGGGCTCTGGCCACTGTGCCCAGAGCCCGCCCCCCCCACCCCTTAAATGGCGCTCCCTGGACGTTAGTGCTAGAGTTATACTTCAAAAAAAAAACCAACCGCCACTCTGCCCCAAAGGTGGGGCATTTGGTACCATGATTCCCTAGCCCCCCCCCCCCCCCCGCCCTGTGCCACGTACCTATGGGTACTCACAAATTTCCCGACAAGGCAGTGGAGACCTTCTATGCATGGGCAACAACCATAGGGTTCACACCATCCAAGGACAACCTTCCATATATTCAACTGGGCATGGTCCGAACGGCTGATCTAACGTTCTTGGGATGGTCGGCAAAGGCACATTCCAACATTCAGCGAGTAGCCCCGCAGGTGGCCCCCCCAGCAAACCGGGACCGCCTGCCGTTGTGGCACTCTGTGTATTTCCGAAATGAGTTCAACTGCTCCTACTACAACACGAAACTGATCCGGCAGGGGGTGCTGACGTGGGGTCAATTCCAATCCCTGGAGGACGCAAGAGTGTTCAATGCACTGCCTCGCACATGGAAAGGGGTCTACAATCATGGCGGAAGACTCCTCAACAAAGTCCCGTCACAATGGGGGTTTGATACCCCCGCAGTCCACACCCAAAACTGGACCAGGGCATGGCTGCTTCAGTTTTACGCCTCTCAGCCAGGGGTCCGCGACCCGCAAACAACGGAGGTATGGGAACAGTTGGCACAGGCACAGCTACCGCCGAGGGTTCGGGACTTTGCGCAAAAGGCGCTGTGGGACAAACTGACCGTGCATGCAAGAGTCTACAAGAGGTCAGGCACTGAC
Source organism: Eutreptiella sp. 'Long Island Sound 2002' (assembly GCA_964036045.1). Lineage (NCBI taxonomy): Eukaryota > Euglenozoa > Euglenophyceae > Eutreptiales > Eutreptiaceae > Eutreptiella > Eutreptiella sp. 'Long Island Sound 2002'. The sequence goes on from OZ038393.1 coordinate 25,630,399, forward strand.
AAGTGCCCGGTGTGCTCACAAAAGGAGACGGTTAAGCACGCGATGGTCGAATGCCCCATGTTCAAAGCGGCGGCGGCGGTTATACAGCACTACTATGGACAGGTGGAAACTGATAACGGGACATCCACAGTTCGAGACATGATGGAGTCCGACAACCAGGCATGGTTACTGAACAAGAACCAAGGCTGGGCAATGTGGTCAGCAAGAAGTGCCCACTAGCGGTACCGATGCGAAGTCAAGGAAGGAGCGTCGCCGGTGTTCACGTCATACCTGACAACATGGCTAAGGGAGCTATGTGAGTGGATGGGATTTTACACAGGGGAGCGCAGGGAACAATGGAGAGGCTTTCAAAAATCACTGGAACAACTTCGAGATACCGGAGTGCAGCCGCGACAAGAGGAAGTGCAAGTACATGGGGGATTGAATGCATCGTGGCAAACACACACGGAGTGCTTCACCCAAGAGAGATCAGCCAACAATCACAATTGGCAAAGGGCAACGGAATCACGCCCAAAGCTCCCGAGGCAGGCAGGCCCGGGAGTGCTACAAGGAGTGCAAGATCTGATTGCAGAACTGGTGGCGAAGGGCTACAGGATAGTGTACACGGACGGATCGTCGAAAAGACTGGGCCACAAGGACATGCGCAGGGCCGGGGGATTTGGCGTGTTCGCGGCGGAAGATGATCAAGGACCAGAGGTATGCTTCTGCGGCTACGTACCAACACATCACAGGCAAACAAATAACGGAGCAGAGCTTTGGGCAGCCGTAGAAGCCTTACAGGGGTTCTGGGTGCCAAAACTGGCAATCCTCACCGACTCGCAGTACCTGCAGCTGGGAGCGACTGGCAGGGCCCAACACTGGAAGTCAAAGGGATGGACAACCACATCTGGAAAACTGCAGGTCCACGTCCCAGTCTGGGAAATGCTGCTCTAGGAAATGGCGACGCCGGGAAGAGAAGTCAGGTGGGAACATGTCCCAGCACATGTCAACGTGCAGGGAAATGAGGTGGCGAATGGATTGGCAATGGAAGGCATGTGTTCAGGCCCACTGTGGTCTCAGCATGTTGCACCAAATTCATCATCAGGGTCAGAGTCCACGGTAGGCTTGAGGGGAGGGTCGGGATCAGAGTCAGAGGGCACCAGGGCACTCTGGTCATCCTTGGGTATGGTACCCATGGACAGTGATGAACTGACAGGGGAAGCATCCGGGGAGCCAGCGCCACGTGAAATTGGACCATACTCCTCAAGCAGTACAGAAAGTGAGGAAATGAGGACAGGACACACACACCAGGGAGTGCTGTTGAGTGAACTGTCAGCAGCGGACACACTGTCCTTCAGCACTGATGTGAGTGACACCAGGCGGCAGCGCAAGAAGCGAAGGCTCAGGAAACGCAGGAACCCAGGACAGGGTCGATAATGACAGAGCCAGTAGCCCTTGCACAGTGGTGCGGACATTTCACAGGTTCCAAGCAAAACAATGCATGTCTGAAATCTGTGTTCTGACGCAGAGTTTTTCATCACACGAGCTGCGTTTTATCGCAGCGAGCAGCAGCACACAAAGGAGACCTCCAAGCAGCTGAACGCCGCGTCCTGTCGCGGACAGGCACCCAGGCGTTATGCCGTCTGGTAGGACACAGCAGGAGAAGGGATCACATCAGCAGCGGTATGGCCCATACACACACATCCAGCCAACCCTAAAGAAGGTCAAGCCTCAGCAAGAACGCCAGCGTTTCAAAGTGCAAGCACTGAGTCAGCTGGACGCCATTGCGAATGAAGGACTGCAAGCAGTTGAAGCAGAGCTGACCACAATGGCCTGGGCCCGCAACCAGCAGATTTGGCTCCGACTGGACCAACCACATGACACCAGGATGCACTGTGAGATTGTGGACAATCATGGGGAACCATTGCTGATGAGCAATTAGGAGCTCTACTCGGTAATGGTCCAGATCAACTGGACCCTGAAGTCTCAGGCTCTGGCGAACATGCAGGTCCAGTGGCGACCCAAAAGTGCAGGCAAGTGGCACCCGTTCCAATGGGAGGCGATCCTCCACTGTCCGACGGCAAAGGGACACAGGGCGGTGCCCTCTTCGGTGAGCAGAACTGGAGATTGCATGCATGTGTGGCTGGCAGGCCGAGCGGACCTCTTGCGGCTGTTCCAAAGAACGCTCTTCAGGCAGGCGGACCCGGTACCCGGGGACGCTGTGCGGTTCCTCTACATGCTGCTGAACACACCCCCATGCGAAAGAAGATACGCATGACAAGGGGTGACACACAAGAGAAAAAGATTGGAGCGCATGATGCAGATACCCAATCGTCGTGGCCCAGTGGATACACCACACCTCTTCTGTCCCGTAGAGGATGGTTCGAACCCCGGGGGGGATAGAGATGCACCGAACGACCCGAACCCCCCTTTTTTTGGGCGAGAGGGAGAGAGAGAGAGAAAGAGAGAGAGAGAGGGTAGAGCACAGTGGGAAAGGAACAGAGAGGAGCAACAGGAGAGAGAGAGCAGGAGAGAGCAAGAGAGAATGGGAGGGAGAGAGTAGGAGAGAGACCCTCAGAGCAAGAGACGGGGGCTAACCGGCGCAAAGGGAGGGTGGTGGGTTCGAGCTGACCAGGGTGTATGGGACGCCAAGACAGCACGGAACAGTCAAGTGATGAAAAAACAGTGCGCCGTAGCGCCCCTGAGCCACAGGCTCGACACGTCGTCACGTGTTGAAAAGCCGAAGCATGACTGGGGCTGCGAGAGTGCGGCCCACGTGAGGCAGTTGGAAGCCAGTGGGCAAGGACAAGTGGACAGCATGCGCATGAATGGTGTCGAGCGAAAAGGTAGGCGCCACACACGGTACAGCAATGATCTGTTGAGACACCCGACAGCAGGAGCACATGCTGAAATGTTGAGACGCCTTTGCACCAACACAGGCGCCTTTGCGCCCCTGATGCACGACTACGACACATCCTTACGTGCCAGGGAATGAGTGCAAGGCAGGGGCACGACCTGCAGGGCAAGGGTTAGAGTCTAACCGGCACTGTGGGTGGGTGGTGGGTGCGAGCTGACCTCACTGTTCAGAGGAGCAGAGCCAATGCACAGTCAGCAACCACCTGGTGTGGTACAGAACTGGTCTACGCTGCAGTGCAGCAAGCATGACATTGAACAATGTGGTTATGACCATGCGCCTGTGACACGGGGGCGTATGCGAACCCAGTTTCCGTTGCCTCATGGCCCCCGCCCTGTAGCCCGCACGTAGTGGAGTATAATGCTGCATGTCCCCCGTGCTATGGCATGCGGAGCCCGTCAGAATTGATGACCGGGATGTATGGGCATCAATGCTGCTCGTCGTTGATCCGTGTGAATGATCATCTCAATGCTACATTCCAGTTACGCCAGAGTTGCTTTCCAAAAGAACTCAAATCTGCCCCCAAATTTCGGGGCATTTCTTATCATGGTTCGCTAGGCGCTTGGCGCGCCCGAGGGTGGGGCATTCTTATTATTATTTCCCATGTTTCTTATTATTATGATTCTTCTATCGTTCCCTATTATCATTATTTATTGTTTGGTTCCTAGGTGCTCGGTGCCCCCACCCTTCGCAACTGGTCCAATTGGCTCCCCCGCGGCTGGGCCGGCCCCTTCACAGGCATTGGGCAGCAAATAAGCCGCGCGGTGAACATGACTTTTGGTTGCTCCCATCCACACCCTCCCACCCCTACCCACCTACCCACCCTACCCCTATGTAACATGTACAAGTTTTGACAGGACCAATTCTTGTCCTGGGACCCCCCCTGGCACCCTCAATACACCCAACCCAACTCAACTTAACTCAACGGAACTTCACTCAACTCAGACACCGGGGGGGCGGACCCAGTTAGGGTTAGGACCCCCCCCTGGAACTCAAATCTTAATAGGCACTCAAAGGGCCAAATCCGGACAGGAATTCAAATCCGGGCAGGATTTTCACTCAACTCGAACGCCCGGGAGGGGAAACCCCCCCCCCCCCCGGAGCCCCCCTGGCAACTCAAATACACTCAACTCAGCTTAACTTGACGGAACATCACTGAACTCAGACACAGAGGGGCTCGCACGCGCACGGCGCTAATCATCGGCTGCCCTTCCCCCCTTACATTCATCAGATTTGCAGATCCACATTCATGATTAGGGGATAAACAATTTTCAGGCATCCATGGAATTGAGACAGGAATCAAAGAGGGCCCACATGCCTCGATGCCAGCTGCCAACATGTCGACACATGCGAGCGCGGAGCCCGAAGGACTGTCTACCGACATGGATGTTGCCGGCAATGAAAGGGCTGACTCACTTGTGCCATGCCTCCTTTTCCCCTGGCTTGCATCAAGGGACTGAGATCTGAGCTGTGCCGCCGGGTGGTGCCGACAGGCGGTGCCACCCTTTTCATGCAGGTCACAATGTTTTTGCACACGAGCATCCTTTTGTGACCACATCCGTAGCTTGGATGATGCCACAAGCAAGGGGCCCATGGGCGCCACTCTACGTTTGGGCCACACTCTACGTTGTGGCCACAGAAGGCATACCTCTTGCAAGACAGAATTGCCATGGAAATGCAAGCCAACTTGTTGCAGCGCTTCATGTAAACATTCATGATAGCACCATTGCCTTCATGGGTCCATGTGGTGTGACCGTTTTTGAAGTCTGCCCCACTGATATGAATTGCATGGGGCAGGATCTAGGTCTGCTGATCCATTCATTCAAGGAAAGGATGTGTGCTTTGATGGGAGTGGCATCGATGGATGGTTGCAACATTCAAGCAGTAGTAACATCCAAGTACGTAGACATAAGGTGGAAGAGGGCAAGAAACTTGCCCGTGCAACTTGTCAACCACCACGAAGCGCATGCCAGTGCAGCATTCTGGGAATCTGGCTTCAAGTCTGCGATTGCCTTGGTCATTGACGGTGGGTTGCCCCATGAACCAGGTAGATGTCTGCTTGCAAGGTTGAGCTATGGAAGCTCTGGAGAAATCAAAGTCCAAAGGCTCTCACAGTGTGGGATCGATATCATGCGTTGGAGGAAGCCATTATGTGGCCACAGAGATACGTGCGAAGCTTGGGCAGGCCGATTTAATATGACAGTGAACCAGGGGCTACAGTATTTGGTCGATGTCGCTGCACATATGCAGCCGGGAGGTCATTGCAGTGGGCCATACCCACGCAGTGCACTGAAAAGGATGGTCAAATGTGACTTTCAAGGCCAAGCCATCCAAGGGTGGGATTTGGAGTGGGCAAAGGAAGTGTCCAAGTTGCAGCGGGACGTCACAGACGCCATCCTCTGGAGACTAACCTCTGTGGATCAGCACTTGGCTGCGGTTGAGGGCATAGTCTTGACTGGTGGGGGGGCCTTCAATTGGCTGTGGAATAGGCAAGTGGCGTTGCAGATGAAGAAGCCTTTGTATGTCCCATGTAACCCAAGGGATGGCATAGTCACACTAGGGATGCTACTCCACCAATATGGCCAGGCCATACCTGGCCAACCCCAACCGGTGCTTGTGAAAGCTACCCCGAAGTTGTGGTCAAGCCCCGGAGTTGAGGTCGAACACATGCAAATCAGTGCCCCAAAGGCTGCAGCGCTGCTCTCTCGTGGTGAGCTCGTGGTCTGCATGAACGGGCACATCCCACTTGCTGTTCCAGCGACAAAATGCTACAGTTCCCAAGCATATGTTCTGGCAGCACCGTCAGAAAAAAACTTGCAGGGCATGAGAGCACTAGCAGGGTGGCTTGATAGGCGTGTTCCCTGCCTTGTCACGGAGGAGGCCGCACCGTCCGTTGTGGACACACCAGTTGATTCGCATTCTCACCACATGGGGGGCGCATTCCTGCCGTCCATTATCCGCCAGTACCCATTTTTGGATCGCAAAGACCGTCCCGTGCATGCTGTGGCCCAGGCCACAAATTCATGGCTTCATGAAACCCTGAGGCTGTTGGCCTGGAAGCATTCCTTTCTGTTTATGGAGGAGCTGCCACTTGCATTACATTCGAGAAAGGACATCGCAGCCTATCTTCAGACCCACAATTTGAACGTAAGCTTTATAAGCATTGACTCCACACTTTTCCGCACCATTCGCCACGCAAGTCCAGAGTACTCCGCTTCGCCTCAGAAAACCAGCAACAAGTCTGGGGCATAAAGGGTGCAACAGGGACGTACCCAGCCTCACGGGGGTGTATGCGAGCTCAGTATCCGTTGCTCATGGCCCCCGACAGACCAACAGTTCATACAGACGGCATTGTGGCGCAAACTGACGGTCAGCGTCCGGCTAGCCTGCCAACTGGCGGCCGCATTGGACCTAATACCCCATCTGTGGGCAGCAAGAAACGTCACAGCACATGGTGACAGGGTGTAAGAACATTTCAGTGGGGGCACACATGGCTGCCCAATGCATGGAACCCACGTCCATGGAAACTGGACCCAAGTCCGATTCAACAGTCATACTCTGGGAGCAACCTGAATTATCTCTCGCCACTTTCCTTGGGATCACCCTCCGGTTGGCTGTGAGGGCGGCATGGTGCCAAAGGTGTATGCACAAACTGCATGGCAACAAGGGGCGCCCTACATGGGACCAGTGTTTGGCATTATGGGTGAAAGTCTTGCGGGGATGAGAAGAGCACCCCTCTCCCACACTCCCAAAGGACGAAATCTCACTGCTCGTGCAAGCCCCGCAATAAATGAATGACAACACATTCCTGCAATATCCCAGGGTGGCCGTGTCTTCCACCCAGTTCCCCCCCCCAAGCTTTTCGTGCCCAATCGCAAACTTGAAAATGCAACAGAACGGGCTGAAAAATATGAGGCCAAAAGCAGGGGTGGCAAATCATTCACCCAAATGGCTCTCTGGAACGCCACCCTGAAGTGGGTTGTGTGTGGGGGGTTCCGGAGTTTTCTTTGGAGATCACAGACACAAGGTGGTGTATATCTCGGTGAACGAAGAACAAACCAACAACTGGGGGAACTGCGCACGGCGCTGCAAAACCTGCAAGGATGCCAAGCAGGTCAACGATCCCTTATATGCCTGGACTCGCTTTTGGTTCTCAACGGAGTATTGGGCTCGGGGCAGCGATGGCGCCGACGCCAATGCTACAACACATCAGGCCAAGGAAATCGCACAGGCACGCTGACACGAGCCTACACCACGGACAGGACTGGGAATGGTCACACCACCAGCAACGCAACCATCCACACTGGCAAAACCACAGCCATATCCGGCGTCGCCCCTGTGGGATATCGAAATCTGCACACCGGTACAGGCTGCCAAGAGAGCCCACATGTCAACGCACAGTGCTCAGTTCCCAAAACGGTGGAACAAACACCGGCAACATGCGAAGCATCATCCACCCCATACCAAGTAGGGCCGGTGTGCAACACCTTCCTTAAACCACACCCACTCTCTCCCCTGTCCCGACAAGCGTCCCTTCAGCTGCTGGCATCGTTGGAGCTGGGTGCAATGGAGGCCGAAGCGCTACCTTCCCATTTACTAGAGTATACAGCAGGTCCAGATCAGTTCTTCCCTCCGTACGTGCACAAAAACTTTGACGCGCACGTTCATTTCTCTTTTTGGGGCAAATGGCCTCCAAAATCAGACACATATGATAAGGCACAAGCACACCCTACCAAGCCATGCCATGCCATGACAGCTAAGTCTTGCCTTTGCTTGGCAAGGAAAAGGCGAGAGAGCCTCTCAGGCATGCATTGACCCCCACCGTCATCCGAATGGGCCTGTCCTTATTAAAATTAAACCCGCGGCCCCTATTTTTTATCCAACCCTAATTATGCCGTGGCCAACACTTACCTGCACAAAAATTTTAACCGCAACACTGGTGCAAAGACCGGGCGGACTGCCCGATAGCCTATCTGCTACTCATCGCTGCACTGTTTTTTTTTTCATTTAAAAAAGACGTCATGGCCTCACAGTTGCAAAGCCCGCCCACCCTCATCCATCCCGTTCTGCTAGTCCCATGGCGCGTGAGTTACCTCTGCTGTCCTCCGGGCACAGAGGTAATGCGGCCCTGGACGGGTTGTTCGGCCTGGACGGGATGTCCGGCCTCGAGAAGTTCCGCCTGGTGGCGTCACAGCTGTTGGCGAGGGACAAGATGGTCACGACCTGCCGGGCCCGGGAGGAGGCCCACGTGCGCAAGCTTCGGCAGCGCATTGAGGACCTGCAGGCGGAGCTCCTGCAGAGCCACGAGGCCCGGCATGAGCTGGTGGCGCTGCAGAAGCAGACGAAGGACGAGAAGGCGGACCTGGCGCTGATGCTGAAGGTCGCCCACAACACCATCGCGTCGTACCGGGGGAACAAGCCCAAGACCCGGTACGAGCACCATGCGGAGGAGATGAGGTAGCCCTCTGCCGGTCCGCTGGTCCATGGCTCGTGAAGAGGGGACTTTCGCTGGGCGGCATTGTCCCCCCCCCCCCCGTGTGCAATGCGTTGTCCAGCGAACACCTCCGTTCGGACCATGTTTCTTTGGGACGTCATTAACAAGCTAGTGCAGCCGCAGCATGCCGCAGCATGCCGCAGCACCTGTTTTTTGGCTCTGCACACGGGGGTTTTGAAGCATGCCGCAGCATGCCGCAGCGAGCCAAAATTTTCACATGGCGGACTTTTTTTTTCATAACACGTCGAACATGTGAAGCCTTTGTTGCACCGATGTCTCAGATCTGGATGGTAGCTCAGTGGTCTATGTACCACATACCAGTTTGGAGGGTCCTGGGTTCCATTCCTGGAAGGGGCAATGTTTTGCCTGTCAGTTCCTCTCTATTGTTGCACAGATCTCCGCTTTATTGGTGTATTGGGAAGGTATTGGGGACCACATCAGCCTGTCTGCCTTGTCTGTCTGCTCCCATAGAAGTGTAGGTACCCACATGTGCAGGCAGAAGCATGCCGCAGCGTGCCGCAGCATGCCGCGGCATGCCGCGGCATTTTTCCGAGGGACCGCACTAGCTTGGTCATTAATTTGTTGCCGGGTTTAAGAACCCAGATTTTTCTTTTCTTTTGCTCAGGACGGCCATTACGGCAAGCCCCTAGGGACCACCAACCGCCAACCGCCAACCACCAACCGCCGCCAACCGCCACCAACCACCAACCGCCAACCGCCAACCTTCGAAGTAGATAAGGTCCCATGACCAGGAAGCAGAGAGCATCCCCATGAACGTTCGTTTCTTTTCACGTTACGAAGGTCTTTTTTCTCCCTGTTAAGGACAGCCCTGAGTTTATGTACCGAACTAATGAGGTACCGGGGTCCGGTGCCGGATCAATTAGCTACCGAACGGCGTATCCAATGAACGCTCCTGTTCGGACCGTATTGTTTGAGGGCTTGGTTGTTCACTGGACACGGGCGGGGGAGGGGGGAGGGGCGCTCCGTGGCGGGGGGGGATGGCGGTGCCGCCTCCAGGGCCTCGGTCTGACCTTGGTGGTTCCTGCCTGTGTGTTTGTGCATCGCCGGTGTTTCAGGCTGTGGGACTCCTTCTGTTTCTTGTGCGACATCGTTTGCGGTCATCCCGGGGGGGGTGGATCCGGGGGGGGGGGGGATGGGGGGTGATCCCGGGGGGGGGGGATGGGGGGGTGATCCGGGAGGAGGGGCATGGGGAGGTGATCCGGGAGGAGGGGCATGGGGGGTCATCCCGGGGGGGATTTTATTTGATTTGATTTGAGGGCCGATCTTGAGGCTCACAGGCCGCCCGGGGGGCGCTGGATGGCTGTGCCGACGACTCTGCATATCGGCCGGCCATGCATGCAGTCCACACCTAGCCGCACTGCGGGCTGGGGGGGGGGGCAGGCTTGTCGCCGTGCCGCGGGTTGGGCGGGGAGGGGGTGGGGGGAGGAGGTCGCTCCACGCTCGCTGGAGGGGGGGGGAGGGGGGGGGGCTGGAAGGGAGAGGGGGGGGGGGGGGCGCCGCACCCCCCCGGCCCGCCCCCACCCCGCCACCAATTGAGGGAGGCTGTGGGGGTGCGGAGAAACCGCCGTCCCGGGGGGAGGGTCGGTGTCCTCGCCCGCCGCGCTCCACTGCTCGCTTGGTGGGAGGGCCGGGGGGAGGGGCGAGGGAGGGGTGGGGGCTGCCCAGTGACAGCACACCTGGGTCAGGGCGCGTGGAACACGACCTGCACCCCGCGGCGCCGCCGCCACGCCGCCACGAGCTCGCGGACCGCGAGCAATGCCCGAGCGTGGGCGTGGCCCCCCGCGCGGGTGTACTGGTGCTGCGGGGGCGGCTGTGGCGCCCCCGGGGCTGGCAGCACCGCGTACCACACGGCGAACACCCGCGGAATGGAGACCAGCACCGCGGCGGCGGCTGCGCGCGGGTCCCTGGGCGGGGCGCATCCCGCTGGGGGGCAGGCAGGGGGGGGGGAGGGGAGGCGGGGGCACGTCAGCTGAGGGTGAGGGGTATGGCCACCCCCCTTGGGCAGTCAGCTCAGGGCGCAGGGACGTGCTCCACCCCTGTGCACGCCAGTACTGGGTGGAAGGATTGGGCCTCCACCCCTGTGCTCCACAGCACAGGGCGGAGGGACGGGCTCCCTTCCCCCGCGCACCGCAGCATAGGACGGAGGGTCTAGTTCCCTTTCCCTGCGCACCACAGCACAGGGCGGAGCGACAGGGTCCCCTCCCGTGTGCACCACAGCACAGGACGGAGGGATGGGTTCCCTTCCCATGTGCACCACTGCAAAGGACAAAGGGACGGGTTCCTCTCCCCTTTGCACCGCAGCACAGGACGGAGGGACGGGTTCCCCTCCCCTGTGCACCACAGCACAGGACGGAGGGACGGGTTCCCCTCCCCTGTGCACCACTGCACGGGACAGAGGGACGGGTTCCTCTCCCCCGAGCACCGCTGCACATGACGGAGGGACGGGTTCCTCTCCCCTGAGCACCACTGCACAAGACGGAGGGACAAGTTCCCCTCCCCTGTGCACCTCAGCACAGGACGGAGGGATGGCTTCTCTTCTCCTGTGCACCACTGCAAAGGACAAAGGGACGGGTTCCTCTCCCCTGTGCGCCGCAGCACAGGACGGAGGGACGGGTTCCCCTCCCCTGTGCACCACAGCACAGGACGGAGGGATGGGTTCCCTTCCCATGTGCACCACTGCAAAGGACAAAGGGACGGGTTCCTCTCCCCTGAGCACCACTGCACAGGACGGAGGGACGGGTTCCTCTCCCCTGAGCACCACTGCACAGGACGGAGCTACAGGTTCCCCTCCCTTGTGCACCTCAGCACAGGACGGAGGGATGGCTTCTCTTCTCCTGTGCACCACTGCAAAGCACAAAGGGACGGGTTCCTCTCCCCTTTGCACCGCAGCACAGGACGGAGGGACGGGTTCCCCTCCCCTGTGCACCACAGCACAGGACGGAGGGACGGGTTCCCCTCCCCTGTGCACCACTGCACGGGACGGAGGGACGGGTTCCTCTCCCCTGAGCACCACTGCACAGGACTGAGGGACAGGTTCCCCTCCCCTGTGCACCTCAGCACAGGACGGAGGGATGGCTTCTCTTCTCCTGTGCACCACAGCACAGGATGGGGGGATGGGTTCCCTTCCCCTGTGCACCACAGCACAGGACGGAGGGATGGGTTCCCTTCCCCTATGCACGACTGCACAGGACGGAGGGATGGGTTCCCTTCCCCTTTGCACCACAGCCCAAGGCGGAGGGACAGCCTCCTCTCCCCTATGCACCACTGCACGGGACGGAGGGACAGGTTCCCCTCCCTTGTGCACCTCAGCACAGGGCGGAGGGACGGGTTCCATTCCCCTGAACACCACAGCACAGGACGGGGGGACGGGTTCCCTTCCCCTGTGCACCACAACACACTTCGGAGAGACGGGTTCCCCTCCCCTGTGCACCTCAGCACAGGACGGAGGGACGGGTTCCCTTCCCCTGTGCACCACAGCACAGGTCGGAGGGATGGGTTCCCTTCCCCTTTGCACCACAGCACAAGGTGGAGGGACAGCCTCCCCTCCCCTATGCACCACTGCACAGGACGGAGGGACAGGTTCCCCTCCCCTGTGCACCACAACACGAGGGCCGAGGGACGGGTTCCCTTCCCCTGTGCACCACAGCACAGGACGGGGGGACGGGTTCCCTTCCCCTGTGCACCGCTGCACAGGTCGGAGGGACGGGTTCCCCTCCTCTGTGCACCTCAGCACAGGGCGGAGGCACGGGTTCCCTTCCCATGTGCACCACAGCACAGGACGGAGGGACGGGTTCCCCTCCCCTGTGCACCACTGCACAGAACGGAGGGACAGGTTCCCCTCCACTGTGCACCACAGCACAGGACAGAGGGACGGGTTCCTCTCCCCTTTGCACCTCAGCATAGGACGGAGGGATGGGTTCCCCTCCCCGGGGGGGGGAGAATGGGGGGGGATCCGGGGGGGAGGGGTATGGGGGGTGATCCGCGGGGGGAATGTTCGTAAGTTTCGAAACTTGGTGAGAAAGAAAGCAGAAATTTTTTTTCCTCAGTTTTACCACAGACCCCCTGTACGTAAGTGCACATAAGTCCAGCAGATCATCATTGGTCGTTCAGGGACTACTACCAACAGAAGGCAGAGGCTGCGCGGGAGCAGCAGCGGGAGGCGCGCCGGCGGCAGCAGGGCGCCCTGGCCTCGCTGCGGGAGAAGGCCCTCAAGCTGCACGACCACAACGCGCGCGTGGGCGGCAGCCTCCAGGAGGTCCTCCAGGCGACGTGCAAGCGGATCTTCGAGGACGTCCAGACCGCGTTCGACACGGCGGACGTCTCCACGTGGGTCGAGAAGCCGCACGGCGACCTCGTCCCCGTCAGTCCGGAGGTGTTCGTCGAGTGCGATGCGGCGCTGAAAACCCTTGGCCAGGTCCTTTCCCCAAAGATGCAATGGATTGGGGGGGGGGTGACCCAGGGCGACCAGCCTATGCCCAGCTACTGTCTCCCTGACGCCAACTGCCAGTGACCGCCCCCAGCCGCTTCTGCAACCTCCTCCAACCGCCTTTCTAACCGCTTCAGGGGCGGCCTCTGGGGTCCCTTCCCTTCTAATGCATCCCTGCCTCTCCCTCCTCCTTCCGGGGGTCGGTGCGCTTTCAGCTCCGGGCGCCCCCACTGATGATGTGCCCACGGAAGGCCATCAGCCCTTCAGCCCACAGCGGGGGGGGCGGGTGGGGGGGTTGCAGCTTAGCGCCGGCCTTTTCATCCACTGCTTTGCAACCGTCGGTGGTCTGCCCACGGGCAATCTCGTGTCCCATCTTCCGTGACAGAACGTACCTCTGGTCTTGCAGGCCACTGACGAGCCCATTGTCTTTCCTTTCTTTTTGTCCTCGAAGCGGTTTGCGCAATCCGGGCCACGTCTTGCTCCCTGGGTCGGCAGCCAACAGTTTTCGTCTGCAGGGAGGCACTGGCGCCCATGTATTGCATGTCAGGATCGGTCTTGATGCCGGTGGGTATGCCCACACATTTTTCTTGTGTATCCCGCAGTACGATTTTGTATACCTCGTAGCCCTCGTTTATAAGAGTTAAGGAGGGGGCAGGGAAGTATTAGAAGGGGGGGAGGGGGGGGGGGAGGGGGTCTGAAGGGGCAAAGGGGGGGGGGGGGTTCGGCCGGACCCTCCCTCCTCCGATGGTCCCCTTAAGGTCCCCGCCGAAGGAGGGCCGAAAAATGTGAAGCTCAAATCCTCTTGGCACCGAAGGCGCCGAAGCAAAACTTTGGCTGTCAGCCTCAAACATTACAAGAGGAGGAGGGAGGGGGGGGAGGGGGTCCAAGGGGAGGGAGGAAGGGGGGGTCAGGGGAGGTACCCCCCCTCCTCCTGCGGTGTACGGCCGTTCTAATACATCACTGGGAGGGGGGTCTGGGGGTGTCGCCAAGTCAAGGTTTGATTTTTTTCCGAGCCAAAAAGTGGGTGAAGAATTTTTCTTCGGGTGGGTCGGTTTTACCCAAAACACCCCCACCCCACCAAGGGGCTCGCGTGACAGGCCAGTCCCAAGAAAGCCGGTCCAAAACCTCTCATCATGACTCACCACCTGCGCCGCGAAGCGGCCCGAAGGGGTTTTTTCTTTGCCAAAACAATCCCCCCCCCCCCACGATGCCTTCCTGTTGTGAGCCCTTTGGGAGCATCCCACTGGTGCGGGTGAGAGGGTTCACACCCCCCGCGCTGCCTGTCGGCCCCCTTCTGGTTGTGCTCGTGAGAGCTCTGCCTGTCCCCGGCGCCCCCCCCCCCCCCAGAGTTTTGCTGCACAACTCCGCATCTCCTGGGCGGCGAGGGGGCGGTCTAACACCCCCTCCCCCTCGCACCCCCCCTCCCCCCCCAAGCCCCCCCCCCTCATTCAGTGATTGGGCCGAATCGTCCATCAATGACGGTCAGGGATGGCAATACGCATCGCGGGTGGATGGGACGTGGGAGTGCAATGACTAACGCTGCGGTCCTCTTGCCTTTACCGGAGTTCGGAACGGGCTCGGAACGCCCGTTGTGCAACCGGGGACGGCATTCGGTGGTGTACTGGCACCCGGCGGTCCCACGCGGTTGTCTTGCCACCCGCCCTTTGTGAAGCAAAGGGCCTCACAACAACTCAGGGGACCCCTCCCCCCCCCACACGCCCCCCCCCTGCCTCCCCCTTAGACCTGCAGTGCAGCAGAACATTGATGAGCAGTGCCCGGCCGCCTGCGACGCGGGGGGCGTCCGGTAGCTCAGCGTCCGGTGCTTCACGGCCCCCTGGACCCCCCTCCCCCCCTCCCCAACCCCAGCCCCACACAACACTCTGCACCCGCCCGCAGGCCTTGCTCGACGCGGCCGAGAGCGCCGGGTCGACGTGCGAGGCCCTGGAGGTGGAGGACGGCGCGGCCCCGGAGGACGGGGACGGGCGGCTCCGCGGCGTCGTGGGCGTCCTGGGCCGCGTGGAGGCCGGGGTCCGCGCCGCGCACCGCGTCTGGGCCGGGCGGTGCGAGGCCGCGGCCGCGGAGCAGGCGCGGCTGGCGCGGGAGGGCGCCGACCTGCGGGAGGTGTGCGCGGGGCTGGAGAGCGAGCTGGCGGAGGCGCGGGAGGACGTGACGATGCTGATGGAGGAGGGGGAGCGGGCGGCGGCGCAGGTGTGTCGTGTTGCGGTGCGGTGCGGTGCGGTGTGGTGTGTCGTGTTGTGTTGTGTTGTGTTGTGTTGTGTTGTGTTGTGTTGTGTTGTGTTGTGTTGTGTTGTGTTGTGTTGTGTTGTGTTGTGTTGTGTTGTGGTGTGTTGTGCCGAAGAAAAGGCAAAAGGCCGGGATGTCTACCCACGGGTACAGGTAAACGGGCTGGGCTGTGTGTGTTGTGTGCGCGCTGTGCGTAAGTGTGTAGGCCTCGGCAGGGGGAGGGGGAGTCGGGGAGACCTGGTGAGTTCGCCTCTGGCGACCGCGCTTATTCCAGGAGCTCCCGCTGCACCCCTTCCCTTTCTGCTTGCTGGTGCAGGCGTAGCACCTGCAACGCCCACGCCATCGTGCTGCCCGGGCCCAGGCGGGCCTTCAGCAGTGTGGCACGCGCCTTGGCGTGGGCGTACCAGATCCGTATGGACTCCTCCACGACGTGGCGGAGGAACTCCGTGCCCAGCGAGTGGGGCCCCGTACACTCCAGGTGGGCCAGCTGCATGGAGGGGGTCCGCAGGGCTGCCGCCCACTGCTCCAGCACAGTCGGTTCCCACAGCTGGTGACGCACTGGGGCCGCCCGTGGCCCCACCTTCTGGTCGAGCCACGCTGCGAGGCGCCGGCGGGCTGGCCCCCACTCGTGCGATTGAGCCGAGCAGGCCCACAGGTGGGGCGCCGTCTCGGGCTGCGTCCCGCACAGGAGGCACGTTGTATCCAGCACCGTGCCCCGGTGGGAGGAACGGTGGGCTAGGACGGCCATGGTCGGGACGTTGTCCATGCGATGCGCCGTGATGTGGCGCTGCTGGTCGTGGTCGAACCAGTCCAGGGGGAGGCCCCCCCCTAGCATGAAGTTTACCCCCCAGCGGGCCTCGTAGATGGCTTGCGCCGGTATGGAGGCCCGGTCCTGCAACCAGTCACTCAGCGCCGTCGGGGAGAGCTGGCACTGGTCGCGGAAGGGCACTGGGGGGATAAATGAGTAGGGGCGCCTGAGGAGCCACGTGAGGTCTACCTCCGGCGGCTCCCGCGTCACTGCGTCCACACGGACATTGAGGTCCGTGATCCAGTGCGATGGTGTGGTCACCACATTGATGGCAGACCTCGGGGAGAGGCGCTGCCCCCCCAGGACGGTGGCGTAGAGGTGGTGGATGCCATCTCCGCAGTGCCCTCCTTCCTGGTACGTGCGGAGGGCCCCCACTGCTGCCTCCGAGTCCGGCACCAGCCAGTAAACCCCCGGCTGTGTCGCCAGCCGGCGGGCATACGAGAGGAGGGCCATCGCCTCCCCCTCCTGGGAGGTGCCCACTCCTGAGGCCACCTGGGCCTGATACTCCCCAGGCCCGCTCTGGACGACCCCGGCCATGGCCATACCCGCCTGCGTGGCCCCTGCATCCACCGCCACGACACTGCCTCGGAGGGTCGCCAGCGCAGGCAGGTCATGGAACCAGACGCCCGGGCGAGTCTCAGGGGCCAACACTCGCGGGGGGCTGGTCGCCCGGCCGTGTGGCGCCAGGAGGGCCATGTCCCCATGGTGCTCCCTGAGGTGGGTGCGCAGGGCCTGGTGAAGCTCCGCTGGCACTGACCCCACCGTATCGAGGGAGTAATAGAGGGGCCCCTTGTGCGGGTGCCCCGGGCATTTGTGCGCCATGCACTCCGCTGGATACTGGAAGCGCGCCACCGCCGCCGGGGCTATGGCGATCCACGGAAACGGCGGCAGCGTCGAGGTGACCGTCACGAGAGGGGCCTGCGATGTGCTGGCCCAGTTCCAGTAGGCGGCAGTCAGGGGGGCTGTCGTCCACACGACGGTGGGCGCCCTGACCCCAGTGCGCTGGAGCTGGGCCAGGGACTCCTGCCGGTGGTCGCCCCACAGCTGGGCGTGCAGTGGCGCATCCACCTGCACTTGGATATCCAGGAGGGCCACCAGGAGGCGGTGGAGCCTGGTGTCGCTGGGCAGGGTGCCCGGGGGCTGTTGGCACACCCGGGGTTCTGGCGCCCAGCCCGCGGTCTCCATGGTGTCCTGCAGGGCCGCGGTTATCCGGAGGGGCTGCCCCCTATGGTATATCGTCTCCATTCGGGTGGTTTTGGCCGCCCGGCCCCCCACTATGACTTCCGCCTGATAGGTTGGCACGGCCCCCGGGACCCAGTCCTTGGGTGCCGCTTGCCATCGCGGCGTGGGTTCCCTCAGGAGCGGGACTAGTACCGCAGCGTGGCGGGCCAGCCACGCACGTAGCCCCGGGATCCCCTTGCGGGCTGGCGCTCGTCTCTTCAGGGCTCGCTCCGGTTGCACCTGGTGATTCTCTGTGTAGAGGTCGCCGAGGTGATGGTAGCCCAGGGCCTGTACCGTTTCGTACACCGTCGGGGGGACGACCACCTACGCGACGGCGCCATACAGAGTTGTGTACACCTCCACCCGGGGGGCAAGGGCCGCCGCTGCCGCCGATCGCGGCCCACCGGGACCTCGGACCAGGATGGGGGTGGTCCCTGAGCACTGGCCCGGCATCCACATGGGCAGAGCCACCTCATCCACGACCCGCTGCAGCGTGGCTATGAGGTGGGGGCACTTGGGGTGATGCGTGTACTGCCCCGGGGTAAGCACCGCCAAGCAGCCCCCCCTGAGCGCCTGGTGCGTTTGCAGGGAGTAGGCCTGGGAGTCCCGGAACTCCTGTTTGGCCCAGGCCCCCTGCCGAACCCACTCTCGAACTACCGCCGCCTGCCACGAGTGCTCCGACCGAGTGAGACCCTGGCACCCATGCTCCCAGGGTCCCCAGAGCGCGTCGGTATGAGCGTGGCGGGAGATGCCCGTCACGTGCTTGTATGCTCGCACCATGAGAGCATCGTTTGCCGCGTGTACCTTGGCCGTGGGGCGGTACACGCTGGCCAGGGGGAGCAGCTTGCTCGGGAGCTTGGCCATGAGTACCATCATGGCCGCGTCCGGGGAGAGCCGCTGGGGGCGGAGCTGTGTCCAGAGCTCCGCCCTGACCTCCGGCAGGTTGCGGGGGGCCGTAGGCGCCCCCTGGAGGTAAATGTCGGTTCCCATATATCGGAGGACCCTGGAGGGCTGTATCTCCGGGGCCCCTGCCAGTGCCTCCCGCCGCTGGTCCGGGGTACTCGTCACCCACGCGCGGCCTAGGTGGCGGGCCACGGCTGCTGGCGTAGGCGACCGTAGGGGCCGCGGGTCTGACGTGGAGCCGTGCTGGATCTTGCGGTCAGGGACGTCCACCCGCAGGATTCCCTGGTAGTATACCCGCCGATCCAATAGGACCCCCTGTATGGGGTGGGAATCGCCCCGCTCCAAGAGGACGATCGTGTCGTCCACCCACATGAGTCCCGGGAAGCGGAAGGGCTCCACCGCCGAGGACCGGTATGCGATGTCCATGTATCGCAAGAAAGGGAGCGCCGCCGTCGCCCCCGCATGGACCCCCTGGACGGTACCCTGGGGCGTACCCAGGAGCTGTATTGTGTTGTGGTGTGTTGTGGTGTGTTGTGTTGTGTTGTGCTGTGTTGTGTTGTGTTGTGTTGCGTTGCGTTGTGTTGTGTTGTGTTGCGTTGTGTTGTGTTGTGTTGTGTTGTGTTGTGTTGTGTTGTGTTGTGTTGCGTTGTGTTGTGTTGTATTGTGTTGTGTTGTGTCGTGTCGTGTCGTGTCGCGTCGTGTCGTGTCGTGTCGTGTCGTGTCGTGTCGTGTCGTGTCGTGTTGTGTCGTGTCGTGTCGTGTTGTGTCGTGTCGTGTCGCGTCGTGTCGCGTCGTGTCGTGTCGTGTCGTGTCGTGTCGTGTCGTGTTGTGTCATCTCGTGTCGTGTCGTGTCGTGTCGTGTCGTGTCGTGTCGCGTCTCGTCGCGTCGTGTCGTATCGTGTCGTGTCGTGTCGTGTCGTGTCGTGTCGTGTCGTGTCGTGTCGCGTCGTGTTGTGTCGTGTCGTGTCGTGTCGTGTCGTGTCGTGTCGCGTCGTGTCGTGTCGTGTCGTGTGGTGTCGTGTCGTGTCGCGTCGTGTCGTGTTATGTCGTGTCGTGTTGTGTCGTGTCGTGTCGTGTCGTGTCGTGTCATGTCGTGTCGTGTCGTGTCGTGTCGCGTTGTGTCGTGTCGTGTCGTGTCGTGTCGTGTCGTGTCGTGTCGTGTCGTGTCGTGTCGTGTCGTGTTTTGTCGTGTCGCGTCGCGACGTGTCGTGTCGTGTCGTGTCGTGTTGTGTCATCTCGTGTCGTGTCGTGTCGTGTCGTGTATTGTCGTGTCGTGTCGTGTCGTGTCGTGTATTGTCGTGTCGCGTCGCGTCGTGTTGTGTCGTGTCGTGTCGTGTCGTGTCGTGTCGTGTCGTGTCGTGTCGCGTCGTGTCGTGTCGTGTCGTGTCGTGTCGTGTCGTGTCGTGTTTTTTCGTGTCGCGTCGTGTCGTGTCCTGTCGTGTCGTGTCGTGTCGTGTCGTGTCGTGTCGTGTCGTGTCGTGTCGTGTCGTGTCGTGTCGTGTTGTGTCGTGTCGTGTCGTGTCGTGTCGTGTCGTGTCGTATCGTGTCGTGTCGTGTCGTGTCGCGTCGTGTCGTGTCGTGTCGTGTCGTGTCGTGTCGTGTCGTGTCGCGTCGTGTCGTGTCGTGTCGTGTGGTGTCGTGTCGTGTCGCGTCGTGTCAGGTCATGTCGTGTCGTGTTGTGTCGTGTCGTGTCGTGTCGTGTCGTGTCATGTCGTGTCGTGTCGTGTCGTGTCGCGTCGTGTCGTGTCGTGTCGTGTCGTGTCGTGTCGTGTCGTGTCGTGTCGTGTCGTGTCGTGTCGTGTTTTGTCGTGTCGCGTCGCGACGTGTCGTGTCGTGTCGTGTCGTGTTGTGTCATCTCGTGTCGTGTCGTGTCGTGTCGTGTATTGTCGTGTCGTGTCGTGTCGTGTCGTGTATTGTCGTGTCGCGTCGCGTCGTGTTGTGTCGTGTCGTGTCGTGTCGTGTCGTGTCGTGTCGTGTCGTGTCGCGTCGTGTCGTGTCGTGTCGTGTCGTGTCGAGTCGTGTCGTGTTTTTTCGTGTCGCGTCGTGTCGTGTCCTGTCGTGTCGTGTCGTGTCGTGTCGTGTCGTGTCGTGTCGTGTCGTGTCGTGTCGTGTCGTGTCGTGTCATGTCGTGTTGTGTCGTGTCGTGTCGTGTCGTGTCGTGTCGTGTCGTGTCGTGTCGTGTCGTGTCGTGTCGTGTCGCGTCGTGTCGTGTCGTGTCGTGTCGTGTCGTGTCGTGTCGTGTCGTGTCGTGTCGTGTCGTGTCGTGTCGTGTCGTGTTGTGTCGTGTTGTGTCGTGTCGTGTCGCGTCGTGTTTTGTCGTGTCGTGTCGTGCGGTGTTCTGTCGTGTCGTGTCGTGTCGTGTCGTGTCGTGTCGTGTCGTGTCGTGTCGTGTCGTGTCGTGTCGTGTCGCGTCGTGTCGTGTCGTGTCGTGTCGTGTCGTGTCGTGTCGTGTCGTGTCGTGTCGTGTCGTGTCGCGTCGTGTCGTGTGGTGTCGTGTCGTGTCGTGTCGTGTC
Source organism: Eutreptiella sp. 'Long Island Sound 2002' (assembly GCA_964036045.1). Classification (NCBI taxonomy): domain Eukaryota; phylum Euglenozoa; class Euglenophyceae; order Eutreptiales; family Eutreptiaceae; genus Eutreptiella; species Eutreptiella sp. 'Long Island Sound 2002'. The sequence continues at coordinate 25,650,922 of OZ038393.1, forward strand.
GTGTCGTGTCGTGTCGTGTCGTGTCGTGTCGTGTCGCGTCGCGACGTGTTGTGTCGTGTCGTGTGGTTTCGTGTCGTGTCGTGTTGTGTCCGGTCGTGTCGCGTCGTGTCTTGTCATGTCGTGTCGTGTCGTGTCGTGTAGTGTCGTGTCGTGTCGTGTTGTGTCGTGTCGTGTCGTGTCGCGTCCTGTCGTGTCGCGTCGTGTCGCGTCGTGTCGTGTCGTGTCGTGTCGTGTCGTGTTGTGTCATCTCGTGTCGTGTCGTGTCGTGTCGTGTCGTGTCGTGTCGTGTCGCGTCTCGTCGCGTCGTGTCGTGTCGTGTCGTGTCGTGTCGTGTCGTGTCGTGTCGTGTGGTCTCGTGTCGTGTCGTGTCGTGTCGTGTCGTGTGGTGTTTTGTCGTGTCGCGTCGTGTCGTGTCGTGTCGTGTCGTGTCGTGTAGTTTCGTGTCGTGTCGTGTCATGTCGTGTCGTGTTGTGTCGTGTCGTGTCGTGTTGTGTCGTGTCGTGTCGTGTCGTGTATTGTCGTGTCGCGTCGTGTCGTGTCGTGTCGTGTGGTGTCGTGTCGTGTCGTGTCGTGTCGTGTCGTGTTTTGTCGTGTCGCGTCGTGTCGTGTCGTGTCGTGTCGTGTCGCGACGTGTCGTGTCGTGTCGTGTCGTGTTGTGTCATCTCGTGTCGTGTCGTGTCGTGTCGTGTCGTGTCGTGTCGTGTATTGTCGTGTCGCGTCGCGTCGTGTCGTGTCGTGTCGTGTCGTGTCGTGTCGTGTCGTGTCGTGTCGTGTCGTGTCGTGTCGTGTCGTGTCGTGTCGTGTTTTTTCGTGTCGTGTCGCCTCGTGTCGTGTCGTGTCGTGTCGTGTCGTGTCGTGTTGTGTCGTGTCGTGTCGTCTTGTGTCGTGTCGTGTCGTGTCGTGTCGTGTCGTGTCGTGTCGTGTCGCGTCGTGTCGTGTCGTGTCGTGTCGTGTCGTGTTTTGTCGTGTCGCGTCGCGACGTGTTGTGTCGTGTCTTGTCGTGTGGTCTCGTGTCGTGTCGTGTTGTGTCGTGTCGTGTCGCGTCGTGTATTGTCGTGTCGTGTCGTGTGGTGTCGTGTCGTGTCGTGTTGCGTTGTGTCGTGTCGTGTCGCGTCGTGTCGTGTCGCGTCGTGTCGCGTCTTGTCGTGTCGTGTTTTGTCGTGTCGCGTCGCGTCGTGTCGTGTCGTTTCGTGTCGTGTTGTGTCGTGTGGTGTCGTGTCGTGTCGTGTCGTGTTGTGTCGTGTCGTGTCGTGTCGCGTCCTGTCGTGTCGCGTCGTGTCGTGTCGTGTCGTGTCGTGTCGTGTCCTGTCGTGTCGTGTCGTGTCGTGTCGCGTCGTGTCGTGTATTGTCGTGTCGTGTCGTGTCGTGTCGTGTCGTGTCGTGTCGTGTCGTGTCGTGTTGTGTCGTGTCGCGTCGTGTCGTGTCGCGTCGCGTCGTGTCGTGTCGTGTCGTGTCGTGTCGTGTCGTGTCGTGTTGTGTCGTGTCGTGTCGTGTCGTGTCGTGTCGTTTCGTGTCGTGTTGTGTCGTGTGGTGTCGTGTCGTGTCGTGTCGTGTTGTGTCGTGTCGTGTCGTGTCGCGTCCTGTCGTGTCGCGTCGTGTCGTGTCGTGTCGTGTCGTGTCGTGTCGTGTCGTTTCGTGTCGTGTTGTGTCGTGTGGTGTCGTGTCGTGTCGTGTCGTGTTGTGTCGTGTCGTGTCGTGTCGCGTCCTGTCGTGTCGCGTCGTGTCGTGTCGTGTCGTGTCGTGTCGTGTCCTGTCGTGTCGTGTCGTGTCGTGTCGCGTCGTGTCGTGTATTGTCGTGTCGTGTCGTGTCGTGTCGTGTCGTGTCGTGTCGTGTCGTGTCGTGTTGTGTCGTGTCGCGTCGTGTCGTGTCGCGTCGCGTCGTGTCGTGTCGTGTCGTGTCGTGTCGTGTCGTGTCGTGTTGTGTCGTGTCGTGTCGTGTCCTGTGGTGTCGTGTCGTGTATTGTCGTGTCGCGTCGCGTCGTGTCGTGTCGTATCGTGTCGTGTCGTGTCGTGTCGCGTCGTGTCGTGTCGCGTCGTGTCGTGTCGTGTCGTGTCGTGTCGTGTCGTGTCGTGTCGTGTCGTGTCGCGTCGTGTCGTGTATTGTCGTGTCGTGTCGTGTCGTGTCGTGTCGTGTCGTGTCGTGTTGTGTCGTGTCGTGTCGTGTCGCGTCGTGTCGTGTCGCGTCGTGTCGCGTCGTGTCGTGTCGCGTCGTGTCTTGTCGTGTCGTGTCGTGTGGTGTCGTGTCGTGTCGTGTCGTGTCGTGTCGTGTCGTGTTTTTTCGTGTCGCGTCGTGTCGTGTCCTGTCGTGTCGTGTCGTGTCGTGTCGTGTCGTGTCGTGTCGTGTCGTGTCGTGTCGCGTCGTGTCGTGTATTGTCGTGTCGTGTCGTGTCGTGTCGTGTCGTGTCGTGTCGTGTCGTGTCGTGTATTGTCGTGTCGCGTCGCGTCGTGTCGTGTCGTGTCGTGTCTTGTCGTGTCGTGTCGTGTTGCGTCGTGTCGTGTCGTGTCCTGTCGCGTCGTGTCTCATTTCGTCGCGCAGGTGGGGCGCCTGCAGGACACCGTCGCCGCGCAGGAGGCGCAGCTGGTGGCCCACCAGCGGGAGCTCGAGCGGCTGCGGGAGCGGGCCCGGGAGGCGGTGGGGCAGGCGGAGAGCCGGCGGGGGGAGGCGGAGGCGCGGCAGGCGGCGCAGGCGGCGGCGCAGCGGCAGGAGATCCAGGCGCTGAAGGGGCAGCTCGAGGGCGCAGAGGGGGCGGCGGGGGCCGCGCGCGCCGAGGCCGAGGCCGCGCAGGCCGACCTCCGGGCGCTGCGGGAGGAGCTGGCGGAGGCGCAGGAGGAGCTGGCGGCCGCGCGCGCGGGGCCCCCGCGGCGAGACTTCGGCGTCACGGTCGACATGGACCCCGGCGCCTCCTGCTACGACTGCGTCCCGAAGGCGGAGTTCCCCCGGTTCTGCCGGACGTGCCAGGGGCCGCTGCCGTACGGGCCGCACCTGCCGCAGCCGCCGGGGGACGCCCAGGCGGTGGCCAATGTGCTGGTGGAGCTCCACGAGGACCTGGACCAGGAGCGGCAGGAGCTCAAGGCCGTGGAGCCGCGGAAGGTGCCCCCCACCCCCCAAACGTGCACCCACACCCCCGCGTGCACTGGAACGGGGGGGAGGTACCCCCCCGTGTGACATTCCGTCCGGTTGTTGGTTCTTTACGGGGTCCTGGACAGTCGCCCGTTCTTCCCTTCGCATGTTGCGTCGGGTCGCTGCGTTCTGTCGGCCGCTGGGGCCGGTGCTCCTGCTGGTGTCGTTTCCGCGTTCGCGGAGCCCAGTAGTTGGTGTGCCGGGGCTGTGCTGAATGTGGCGGGATGTGCCGTTTGCGCGTCCGTCCCAGGAGTTGGCGCACTGGGGGTTGTGCTGCTTGTTGCGGGGGTTCTTTGACTGTTTTTGCTGTCCCCACACCTCCGTCCTCAGGCCATCCACAACCTGCCTCTCTGTGTTTCCGTGTGTGTGAGGCCCGGGTGCCCTGCTCCACATGATGTCCCGGGTGATTTATGCTGCACCATGACCGCGCCGGCGTCCTTGGTTCTGCCCCCCGACCCCGGGTTTTACGGAGGTCCCTTCGCTTGCCTGGCCCACCATTCCTTTCCACAGGGCGCATCAGGGCCCCCAGCGGTGGCCCACAGGGTGCGGAGGTACCGCCCCCCCCCCCCCTCCCCCTCCTCCAGGTCGCCCAGCCCATGCCCAGCCACTGTCTCCCTGACAGCAAGCGGCAGCTTCAATGGAGTTTGTAACCGCCAGTAACCGCCCCCAACCATTTTGCCAACCTCCTCCAACCGCCCGTCCAACCGCCTCTGGGGCCGGCTCTGAGGTCCCTCCCCCCCCCCTTGGACCCCCCCCCCCCCCAAGGCCCGCTCTTAGCCCCCTTCCCTTCGAATGCACCCCTGCCCCCACCCACGCAGGTAAAGTGGACGGAGCGCACGGCTATCGAGGCGCTCCACGAGTGGAACCGGAAGCGGCTGGAGAAGCTCGAGCAGCGGAAGAAGGTCCTGCAGGAGATGTTCCGCGTGCTCAAGATCAACGTGATGGCCCCGGCCGCGGGGTTTCCCCGCCTCCCGATGAAGCCGATGAGCCCCCGGACGCCGAAGCCCTCCTCCTCCTCCTCGTGGGTCAAGTCGCCGCGGCTGACCCGGTACGTGCAGGGCCCAAATCCGGGGATCAAAGGCCAGGGGCTGGTCCGCGGCCATGCGCCGTGAGGGCGCCGGCGGCGGTGGTCGCGTGTGGGTCGCGTGTGCCGCTTGGAGGTGATGTGGCGCGCCTGCGCGCCCGTTTCAAGCGGTTCGCTGCCCCATTTTGAAGTTGTCTGATACGCCCGTTTAAAGCGGTTCCTTGTCCCATTTTGAAGTTGTTCGATACGCCCGTTTCAAGCGGTTCCTCGCCCCATTTTGAAGTTGTTCGATACGCCCGTTTCAAGCGGTTCCTCGCCCCATTTTGAAGTTGTTCGATACGCCCGTTTCAAGTTGTTCGATACGCAAGTTTCAGTATGCTTTTCTGACCACTCTCAAGCTGTTTGACATGCCATCCTGGACCCCAATGGACGCAAATCCGCAGGGGGGTCGAGGGAGGCGAGGTCAAGTTTTGAGGATTTGAGCATTTGCGCATTTCAGTGTTCTGAGCACTTTAAAGACACACACGTCGGGTACAATCTTCGTTGACCAGTGATGGCACATCATAAATGGCAGGGCATTCTGTTAGATGCACAACGGAATCAGCACGCCGACGGGCAGTGCATTGACAGTCCACTGTTTGCAATCAATTGTCCCAGGAGCCATGCACTCAGTTAATACGAGGGCCCAGGGCATACACACCGTTGCACGTTGAGTCAGGATAGCCCCAATCTTACCTGCACGTTGCGGTAGCCGCTATGCTGGTCTGACTCGTCAATCCGCCCGCGCCATTGGCACGAAGCCCACATCTCTCTCTCGCTCGCGCGCGCGCGCTCTCTCTCTCTCTCTCTCTCTCTCTCTCTCTCTCTCTCTCTCTCTCTCTCTCTCTCTCTGTCTCTTTTTTTTTATCAAAGCACAACACTGAGTCGCACCTTCATAGTCCTCAGCCATTGTCCCCGGGTATGGGACTTGGGCGATCGCTTTCAGCGCTGCCACCTTTGTACCTGCCTTGTCTATTCCTCCTTTGCACGGCGTCACCGCCCATTACCCATTGTCCGCAGCCCGCCAACCCACTGACCCCTGACTCGGGATGTGGGCGTTCCATTTGTATGTTGGGCTGAAGCCCCCCCCATCCCTCCCCTTTCCCTTTGTAGGCGCCGAGGGGCCCTTGCGGTGGTTCCATCGCGCCCCCGTTTGACACAACTGCGTGGCTTTGCATCCACCACGTCCCCGGAGGGGGGCCCTAGACGCACGGCTCTTGCCGGTGCCATAGGACCAGGGGGTCCCATAAGGACGCTCACTCTATTTTTTTTTTTACTATGGCATCAACTCTCTGATGGTGGGGATAAAACAGATTCTGAGGTACCTCAGTTGGTAGTTCTACCAGATGCTCATCCCGAGGTCCCAAGTTCAATACCCGTTTGTGCTATATTTTTGGCTTCGCTTTTTTGGTCTTTTTTGTGTCTGCATGTTACCCCCAGGATTGTGTTTGGCTTCTTTTTTTTTGTCTGGTTTATGTCTGCATGTTACCCCCAGCGGTTACCCTCCAACCGCCATCGGTTACCCACCAACCGCCATCGGTTACCCACCAACCGCCATCGTAGGGCGTATTGGACACTCTGAATTTTTTTTCCATTACGGCATCCCCTGCATAGGACGAGCCAACCGTCCCAAAGGGAGGCTGAGGAGGGACTAATATCGAACCCCCCAACTGAAGTAGAGAAGGTCCCGTGGCCATGAGGCAGAGGGCGTCTCCGTGAACGTTGGTTTCTGTTGGCGTTACGAAGGCGTCGCCCCCCCCCCCCTTGGGCATGTCGGGTTTTCACTTCCGGGGGGGGGGGGGGGGGGGAGGGCTCAATTGACAGGCACCATTAATCAGTCATTATGAACTCTGGCGCCAAAGGCGCCGAAGATTTTTTTAAGCATCCAAATTGGTCGATTTTTTCACCAAATTTATGGCAAATGATGACTTTTCTGAACCCCCTCGATGCGCTGATTCCAAAAATCCCATTTTCTCTTTTTTTCTGATTTTTGGGTCTGGGTCAGAGATCCAGCACCGGGCGGGACGTAACAGTCAGTGCGGGTGCACGCCGACTACCCCGGCGCCCCTCTGCCTGCGACGCCCTCGTGGGTCACCGTGACGGCGTTGTGGGGGCTCCGCAACGTGCGGCCCAGCCCAGAAACAACCCGTCGTTGGCCGGGGAGCGCCCCGTCCGGGGGGGCGGGATCGGACCCCCCGGTCGCACCGCGCACCCGCCCGCCCCCGCGCCCATGGCCCATCGTGCCTCGGCAACCGGGTTGGCCACTCGGGACGCCATTAGTGTCTGATCGTTTGGGTGGTGATCCCCTGCCCCCGGGGCCCCGCGCCGTTGGCATGGGCTTCGGCGCGGGGTCCCTTTGCCGCCCGGTGCGTCCCCCCCAAGCCCTTTTTTTAGTGGCTTGGATACCCTCCCCCAGGGGGGGGGGGGTGCCTGCCTGCCTTTTTGGAAATTCTGGGTGCCCTCAGCGGAAACACCCTCCCCCCCCCCCCCGGTGGGGGTAGGCCAAGACTGGGTACCAGAGGTGGGTAGGCACTGTGGGCAAGGCGGTGAGTGGGTGCCTGCCTCCTTGACTGGACCCCCCTCCCCCGAGGGTAGGGTTAGGACAAAAGCAGTGCCTGCCCTGAAAGAGTGCCTGCCTCCTCCAAGATTTCACCCCCCCCCCCCCCTCCCCCCGTATCACAAAAAAGGCTTGGCCCCCCCCCTCAGCCGCCGCCGTTGGAGCAGGTTCGCTACCTGCGCGAGGGCCACCGTCCTCGCCGCCGCTGTGCCTGCGCGGAGGAGGAGGAGGAGGAGGAGGAGGAGGAGGAGGAGGAGGAGGAGGAGGAGGAGGAGGAGGAGGAGGAGGAGGAGGAGGAGGAGGAGGGGCGGAGGTTGAGGACAGGGCTTTGCTTGAAGGGGAGGGGGGCCATCGGGGCAGTCCCGGAGCGGTTGCAGAGCGGTCACGGGGGATGTGAAAGCGGTTGGGGGAGGGCGGTTTCTGGCGGTTGGGAATGCGATTGGGGCTGGTGTTGGGGTATGGGAATGCCTTTGGGGTCGAGTCAGGGCAGTGGGGAGGGGGGAGGGGGGTACCCCCCCCCTTTCAAGCGATTCCCTGGTTGAGGAGGGCGGCGCAGAACCGTGGGGGGGGTTCGGGGGTGCCGCGGAAGGCGACCGTGTCCCGGCGGCTGCTCACCGACCGTCGGTTGCCGCCCAAAGGCAGTGCTGCCCCCGTTCCGCCGGCACTCCTGCCGCGGTCTACGCGGCGGCCCGGTGCCGACCCCAGGCAGCGTTCGGTTCAGGCGAGCCCCACTGACTGCCCCGGGGGATTCGGTCCGAAGGTGACGAGACCGCCCGGCCCCACCGCCTGACCCCAGACGTCGAATCCGACAGAACTGAACGCCGCCCACTGAGGGGGCCGCCTGCCACTGTGTATTGGGAGTCCCGCCAACGGAGGTGTTCCAACGGCCGCAGGACGAGGGGGGGGGTACCCACCCCCCCCTTCAGATACCGAGGCCTTGTGCCAAACCACCCCCCTCCCCTTCCCCCGCTTCCAATGTTTGAGGCTGACAGCCAAAATTCTGCTTTGGCGCCTTTAGCGCCAAGAGAATTTAAGTTTCAGAATTTTCTGCCCGCCCACCAGAAGGGGGGGAGGGGGGGTCTGATGGGGGGGGTCTGATGGGGGGGGGGGCTGATGGGGGGGGTCTGATGGGGGGGGGTCTGATGGGGGGGGGGGTCTGATGGGGGGGGGGTCTGATGGGGGGGGTCTGATGGGGGGGGGGGCTGATGGGGGGGGGTCTGAACTGTCAGGCACTGGCCCCTCTCATTTACGTTTCGTTTGGTGTTGCTGTCGAGGCGAGAGCAGGCCTGACCCTGAGAAGGAGGCGCCATGTCGAGGGAACGACGACGTAGTTCCGGTGCTGTTGCTTGTTTGGCTTTTCGTGTCGCCAGTCCCAACCGACGGCACGGCGGCGTTGCGGGGTCCGCACCCACGCCCAAATTGGGCACCCGCGGATGCGGTGCCGACAACGATGGCTCCGAGGACCCCTTGGCAGTGCCACCGGCTTTCTGTGGACGCTCGTGGAGTGGCACCAGCTGCTCTCCAGCGCTCTACACCGCCTCAACGCTGTGGCTCGTGAAGCTTTGAAGGGCGGCGCCTGGACCTGCCATTGGCAGTTTGGGCATGGCACTGGCATCGACAACGGTTGCGGACGGCGGGGGGTCGATACGGCGGGTCCCAACCTGGTCAGCCCCCTGCTCCCGCCGGAAAGCGTGGGTGCCGACGGAGGCTGACTCCATGCCTCAACGTGGGAAGCTGTCGCCGCAACGCCCCCCCCCTCCCCCCGAGATACGACAAAGGGTCCTCTCCACTGAAAAAGGTCGACTTGTTACTCTTTGACCCCCCAGTCAGCGCCTCCCCCCCGCACCCCCGTTGTGGACAGCCAGCGCCGGCACGGGGGTCTTTATGTCTATTTCGTGCCCTCAGTCGCCACGTCGAACAGGAATGAGGAGGGGGCCGGGGGCCGGGGGGGGGGGGGGGGCGAACTCAGTAGTTAATCGACAGATGGATCCAGCGGTTGTAGCATAGCGATGGTCAGCGACGTACCACTGCACAACCGCTGTGTATTGCCTGCTCAGTGGACTGCCGCAGGCATCTTCGCGTCTCATCTTTGTGACAGAAAGGTACCTATGGTCTTATAGGCCACTGACGAGCCAAATTTCTTTCTGCGCTTTGTGCTGACTGCCTCTTGTGCACCCGTGCAAAAGCCCAGAGTTCCTTCGGGGGGGGCAGAACGCCTCCGGGCGTGCTGCCACGGCGGACAACCGTCTGCCGACTGGACTGGGGATGCGGTTGGGTTAGGGTACGCCCGGGGGTGCGGGTTGGAGGATGGGGCTGTGGTCAGGGCCTCGGGTGAGGCTTGGGTTGGGGGATATGGGGGGCCCACGCGGTGGTGCCCGGCATGCAACCGCCCGCCAGGGCGTTGTGCCATAGCGTGGCCCGTGGAGGTGTTGTGTGGCGTTGAAGTGGGGACTCGGCCCCACACACCGACGCCCACGGGGGCGAGCCGCTTCTTCACCCACACAGTGGGGCCGCCCACAACCTGACGGCCCGTGGGGCACTTTGGGAGATATGTACGTGTAGACGTCTTCCGGAGTTTCCTGTTTTGTTTTCACTTGTGGTAAATGCTCAACAATCATTTACCCTCCGCCACACGGGAGGCGCCTCCTCCGGTTCCATATGCCACCCCCCACCCCCCGCCGCGGAGTTACGGGGGCAGGGGGGGGGGGAGGTCGCGTCTCAACGCCGAGAAGTTGCCTCCCCCGTGTGCCCTCCGCTTACATGGAATCACAGTGCTCGGAACTGAGTGAGGTATCCAACCCCCCCCCCCCCTCCTCATCCCCCAAATGGACAAGCAAAGCTTTCAGTTCGCAGGTTTCCACTGACCTTTGCCCATACCCGACACGGACAGCCTTTGGTTTTGCTGCTACGCTGTGTGACACCATTCACTTCCTGACGGTGTACATGGAGTTGGTTGCATGATCGATGGGAACACAACACGTTGCACCAACGGCTGACAGTGCCTATGGCGGGGCGTTCAGTCAATGAGGGCCGCTCATTGCTCTCTCGTCCCCCAAGTACAACCAATTGAACAAATCGCCTCTGCCGTCCCCCTCACACCGCAGCATGTCTCCCGCTTTCCGATGGTTCAAGTCAGTGGCCCTGACCCATATCCCGTCTCCTTGACCCATACTGACCGCTCTCCCTCGTCAGCCCGCAGTAGACCCGTCCGTCATGTTGTAAAAGGGGTGCCACGGGCGGACGTCCGACAGGAACTACGCCGATATGCCCCCCCCCCCCCCCATTCACAAAAGGTCAGGGACAGTGTCAGGCACTGGCCCCTCTCATTTACGTTTCGTTTGGTGTTGCTGTCGAGGCGAGAGCAGGCCTGACCCTGAGAAGGAGGTGCCGTGTCGACGGAAACGACGACGTATGTGGCCATGACGCCGGCATCACTGCACCAATGACACTCATATCAGAGGTGGGGAAAGGGGCGGGGCAGTATCAGAGCCCGTGCGAAAAGGGCAGATTCGGCTGCGGAAGGGGCCGAGGCGCGGGTTCGGTCGTCCCCGGGATGTCCATTTCTGGGTCATTCCGCAACCAAAGGTCAAGGCTCAGGTGTGCCCTGGTGCGGCAATACTGAGCCTCCAGCGTCCAACGACTCGCCAGAGGCGTCCATTGGCGGCATGTCCAGTTGGACACACGCACACAGGCACTGGAGGGCCTGGGCAGAGGCACCTGGAGACCTGCCCCCCTCTTCCCAAAGAGCAGCTCGCCAAGAAGAGGCACATAGAGCCCCCCCCAAAGAGGGTGACAGAGCTACAGTGTGGTCTGCCCCACAAGCAACCCCAGTCACGGGGGTGGGACGGTTGTGGCGCGCGGAGGGATTCATGGGCAGACTCAATTGTCCGTATTTCTTTGAGCCAAATGTCTATAGCTTGTCACCCACACACGCTGAACTTACTGCAAAGACAGAATGCGGATACGCTGCAACACCTGTGTGCCCATGGGTGCAGAGCTGCGATCCAATGCATGTGGTGCGGTTACTTCCTCATTATTGTACCCCCCCCCCCCCATGTCCATCCCCCCCCCGTGTCCATCCCCCCCCCCAGGGGGGGAACCGTCACTTGGCCCATGAACAATAAGAAATCAATAGGAAATCACAGGCGCCGAAGGCGCCGAAGAAAATTTTTAGTTGGGTTATACTAGAATTGGCTGGTCGGGAGTGGTGTACGGTTCCCCCCCCCCCCCCCCCAGGGGGGGAACTGTCACTTGGTGACGGTTCCCCCCCTGGGGGGGGGGGGGAACCGTGTACCCTGGGGGGGGGCTGGACATGGGGGGGGCGGGGTAGTGAGTTATGCAAACCATATCGCCGCACAGACACAGTGCATGCGCATATGAAACATTTTTACGGCTCCAATGTGACAATGCATAGGATATTGACTCCCGCCCGCTTTTGGGGCGCTGCGAAGCTCGGGGGTATGTGGCCATATCATTTTCTAAGGACTCTCCTGGTCCAACGGCGCAGACTACCGTGCCCCGCGAGCCAATGCCATGCGGAATCCCCGCGGTCCATAGGTACCAAAGGCACTCACTTTGCTTTCCCCCACACTTTGGGCCTGGGCCAACCATTTAAACCCCTGGGCCAACCATTGAAACCTCTGGGCCAACCATTTAACCCCCGGGCCAACCATTTAAACCCGTGGGCCATTTGAAGGGGTTGGTACAATGGTTCAACCCATGTGTTTATGCTCAACAAGGCATGGGTTTCGGCATGGGTTTCTGTGACCACACTTGTGCACTTGCCTCCCTGCCCCCTACTTGTGCCATGGTGTGCCTCTCGTCCCATGACTGCCTTAGGAACCCACCTATGCGGTTCCCACTGTCACTAGGAATACCACTGCCGAGGATGCCATACCCTCTATTGGGATAAGGGCCGGTGCATTGGATGACACCCGGGTCGCATACCCAACTGTTCAAAGGTGCCCGACAACCCTCCCTCCCACATACCCGTGGCAAAAGCCCCTCCCGGACCCCCCCTCATCTCCCTCCCTAGAACACCCCCCCCCCCAGGCGGCCGTTGCGGAGTTGTTCACCTTCAAGACCAAGGGGTCACGCCACACCTCCCGCACAAATTGGGACCTGAAGAAGGCATGGGTTATGTAGCCATATTGATCTTTCCTCGCTTCCCCTAGGTCGCGGACAACCCTCCCCCTCCTTGAACCCCCCCCCCCATTGCCTCCGGCCAAATATTTGGTTGCCAAAAGTACCGGGCGTCCATGGTCACTGAAGGCGCCAGCCAGTCCGCGGGTCCACTGAAAAAGTGGTGCAATAATTCGACTCTTGATAGCGGGCTAAAGCGCGCGGTGCGGGCGCACGGTGCGTTGAGGCACCCTCTTCGCCGTTTTGCCGGTTCGCCGCATACATGTCTATGTATTGTGCCATGGTCTAACTATAATCCCACGACTACCTTAGCAACCCACCTCCGAGCTACGTAATATCGCTGGGAATCGCCAGGTCGATGATACCCTACCCTCAGAAAAGGGGCAGCGCGGATCGTCGGATCACACTTGTGCCGCATACCCAGCTGTTCGAATGTGCCCGACAAGCCCCCAAACCCCACGCACCCGCGGTAATAGCCCCTTCCGCACCCCCCTCATCCCCCCTACCGGAACCCCCCCCCCATCCTAGCCCCCCCCCCCCCGGGATTTTCAGCCACCGGGGGGGGGGGGGGGCGGAGTCCGCGTCCAAACCCGAGGGTCCCTCCCCCATGATATCTACCCATATGGGGCTCATAAGAAGGCAAGGGTTATGTAGCCATACCGATCCCTCCCCGCTATGGGGACTCTGTGTTGGCAGGGGTTGTGTCGCCACGTTGATCTTTCCCCACCATGGGGAGCCCGAGAAAACAGGGGTTATGTAGCCATATTCATCTCCCCCCACTATGCGGACCCCAAGACAGGTGTTATGTAGCCATATTGATCTCTCCCCACTTTGTGATCCCGAGCAGGCAATGCTTGTGTGGCCATATTCATATCTCCCCACTACGGGGATCAAAAGAAGGCAACGGTTATGTAGCTACATTGATTTGGCCCAAAATGGCGACCCTGAGGAGGCAGATCTGTTGTCGCCATATTCATTTCTCCCCAGAGTGGCGGCCTCGAGACGGCAGGGGCTATATAGCCATATTGGTTTCCCCACTTTGGGTAACTTGAGTAATGTAGTAATGTAGCCATATTGATTTCTCCCCCCTATGTGGCCCCTGCGAAGGTAGGATTGATGTGGCCATATGGATTTCGGCACGCTAGCTTCGGGAACTTCAAGAAGGCAAGGGTTATGTAGCCATATCAATGTCTCCCCACCATGGAGATTCCGAGAAGGCAAGGGTTATGTAGCCATATTGATGTCTCCGTGCTTTGGGGACCCCGAGAAGGCGGGGCTTTTGTCGTCATATTAAGTCCTCTCCACATTGTGGACCCCGAGAAGGTAAGGATCATGCCATATTGATTTCATCGCACTATAGGGACATTGAGAACAGTGGGGTTATGTAGCAATACTGATCTCTAGCCAATTTCGGGCCCCTATGAAGGTAGGATTTGTGGAACTAGATGGATTTTGTCACTCTTTGGGTACTTCAAGAAGGCAAGGCTCTTGTAGCCCTTTTGATTTTTTACCAATATTGGGCGCATTGGGTGCATAATCTCATCACTTTCCGGTAGCTATACGGGTGAATAATAATTGTGGAGGGTGCATAATCTCATCACTTTCCGGTAGCCATAGGGGTGCATAAAAATTTTGCAGGGTGCATAATCTCATCACTTTCCGGTACCCGTACGGGTGCATCATAATTGTGCAGGGTGCATAATCTCATCAATTTCCGGTAGCCATACGGGTGCATGATAATTGCGCAGGGTGCATAATCTCATCACTTTCCGGTAGCCATACGGGTGCATAATATTCGTGCAGGGTGCATAATCTCATCACTTTCCGGTAGCCATACGGGTGCATGATAATTGTGCAGGGTGCATAATCGCATCACTTTCCGGTAGCCATAGGGGTGGATAAAAATTGTGCAGGGTGCATAATCTCATCACTTTCCGGTGCCCATACACGTGCATAATAATTGTGCAGGGTGCATAATCTCATCACTTTCCGGTAGCCATACGGGTGCATAATAGTTGATCAGGGTGCATAATCTCATCACTTTCCGGTAGACATAAGGGTTTATAAAAATTTTGCAGGGTGCATAATCTCATCACTTTCCGGTAGCCGTACGGGTGCATAATAATTGTGCAGGGTGCATAATCTCATCACTTTCCGGTAGCCATACGGGTGCATCATAATTGTGCAGGGTGCATAATTTCATCACTTTCCGGTAGCCATACGGGTGCATAATAGTTGATCAGGGTGCATAATCTCATCACTTTCCGGTAGACATAAGGGTTTATAAAAATTTTGCAGGGTGCATAATCTCATCACTTTCCGGTGCCCATACGGGTGCATAATAATTGTGCAGGGTGCATCATCTCATCACTTTCCGGTGGCCATACGGGTGCATGATAATTGTGCAGGGTGCATAATCTCATCACTTTCCGGCGGCCATAGGGGTGCATAAAAATTGTGCAGGGTGCATAATCTCATCACTTTGTGGTGGCCATACGGGTGCATAATATTCGTGCACGGTGCATAATCTCATCAATTTCCGGTACCGGACGGGTGCATAATGATTGTGCAGGGTGCATAATCTCATCACTTTCCGGTAGCCGTACGGGTGCATAATAATTGTGCAGGGTGCATAATCTCATCACTTTCCGGTAGCCATACGGGTGCATAATAATTGTGCAGGGTGCATAATCTCATCACTTTCCGGCAGCCATAGGGGTGCATCAAAATTGTGCAGGGTGCATAATCTCATCACTTTCCGGTAGCCATACGGGTGCATAATATTCGTGCACGGTGCATAATCTCAGCACTTTCCGGTAGCCATACGGGTGCATAATAATTGTGCAGGGTGCATAATCTCCCCACTTTGCGGTAGCCATACGGGTGCATAATAATTGTGCAGGGTGCATAATCCCATCACTTTCTGGTAGCCATACGGCTGAATAATAGTTGGGCAGGGTGCATAATCTCATCACTTTCCGGTAGCCATAGGGGTGCATAAAAATTGTGCAGGGTGCATAATCTCATCACTTTCTGGTAGCCATACGGGTGCATAATAATTGTGCACAGTGCATAATCTCATCACTTTCCGGTAGCCATACGGGTGCATAATAATATCGCAGGGTACATAATCTCGTCACTGTCTGGTAGGCGCACGGGTGCATCATAATTGTGCAGGGTGCATAATCTCATCACTTTCCGGTAGCCATACGGGTGCATAACAATTGTGCAGGGTGTCTAATCTCATCACTTTCCGGTAGTTGTACGGGTGCATAATAATTTTGTAGGGTGCATAATCTCATCACTTTCCGGTAGCCATACGGGTGCATAATAATTATGAAGGGTGCATAATCTCATCTCTTTGCGGTAGCGGTACGGCTGCATAATAATTGTGCAGGGTGCATAATCTCATCACTGTCCGGTAGCCGTACGGGCGCATCATAATTGTGCAGGGTGCATAATCTCATCACTTTCCGGTAGCCGTACAGGTGCATGATAATTATGCAGGGTGCATAATCTCATCACTTTCCGGTAGCCATACGGGTGCATCAAAATTGTGCACGGTGCATAATGTCATCACTTTGCGGTACCCATACGATGCATAATAATTGTGCAGGGTGCATAATCCCATCACTTTCCGGCCGCCGTACGGGTGCATAATAATTGCGGAGGGTGCACAATCTCATCACTTTGCGGTAGCCATACGGTAGCCATACGGGTGCATAATAATTGTGCAGGGTGCATAATCTCATCACTTTCCGGTAGCCATACGGGTGCATGATAATTGTGCAGGGTGCATAATCTCATCACTTTCCGGCACCCATAGGGGTGCATAAAAATTGTGAAGGGTGCATAACCTCATCACTTTCTGGTAGCCATACGGGTGCATAATATTCGTGCACGGTGCATAATCTCCTCACTTTGCGGTAGCCGTACGGGTGCATAATAATTGTGCTGGGTGCATAATCTCCTCACTTTCCGGTAGCCATACGGGTGCATAATAATTGTGCAGGGTGCATAATCTCATCACTTTCCGGCAGCCATAGGGGTGCATAAAAATTGTGCAGGCTGCATAATCTCATCACTTTCCGGTAGCCATACGGGTGCATAATATTCGTGCACGGTGCATAATCTCATCACTTTCCGGTAGCCATACGGGTGCATAATAATTGTGCAGGGTGCATAATCTCCTCACTTTGCGGTAGCCATACGGGTGCATAATAATTGTGCAGGGTGCATAATCTCATCACTTTCCGGTAGCCATACGGGTGAATAATAGTTGTGCAGGGTGCATAATCTCATCACTTTCCGGCAGCCATAGGGGTGCATAAAAATTTTGCACGGTGCATAATCTCATCACTTTCTGGTAGCCATACGGGTGCATAATAATTGTGCAGGGTGCATAATCTCATCACTTTCCGGTGGCCATACGGGTGCATAATAATTATGCAGGGTGCATAATCTCATCACTTTCCGGTAGCCATACGGGTGCATCATAATTGTGCAGGGTGCATAATGTCATCAGTTTGCGGTACCCATACGATGCATAATAATTGTGCAGGGTGCATAATTTCATCACTTTCCGGCCGCCGTACGGGTGCATAATAATTGCGGGGGTGCACAATCTCATCACTTTGCGGTAGCCATACGGTAGCCATACGGGTGCATAATAATTGTGCAGGGTGCATAATTTCATCACTTTCCGGTAGCCATACGGGTGCATGATAATTGTGCAGGGTGCATAATCTCATCACTTTCTGGCAGCCATAGGGGTGCATAAAAATTGTGCAGGGTGCATAATCTCATCACTTTCTGGTAGCCATAGGGGTGCATAATATTCGTGCACGGTGCATAATCGCATCACTTTCCGGTAGCCATACGGGTGCATAATAATTGTGCAGGGTGCATAATCTCCTCACTTTCTGGTAGCCATAGGGGTGCATAATATTCGTGCACGGTGCATAATCTCATCACTTTCCGGTAGCCGTACGGGTGCATAATAATTGTGCAGGGTGCATAATCTCATCACTTTCCGGTAGCCATACGGGTGCATAATAATTGTGCAGGGTGCATAATCTCATCACTTTCCGGCAGCCATAGGGGTGCATAAAAATTGTGCAGGGTGCATAATCTCATCACTTTCCGGTAGCCATACGGGTGCATAATATTCGTGCACGGTGCATAATCTCATCACTTTCCGGTAGCCATACGGGTGCATAACAATTGTGCAGGGTGCATAATCTCATCACTTTCCGGTAGCCATACGGGTGAATAATAGTTGTGCAGGGTGCATAATCTCATCACTTTCCGGCAGCCATAGGGGTGCATAAAAATTTTGCACGGTGCATAATCTCATCACTTTCTGGTAGCCATACGGGTGCATAATATTCGTGCACAGTGCATAATCCCATCACTTTCCGGTAGCCATACGGGTGCATAATAATTGTGCAGGGTGCATAATCTCATCACTTTCCGGTAGCCATACGGGTGCATAATAATTATGCAGGGTGCATAATCTCATCACTTTCCGGTAGCCATACGGGTGCATCATAATTGTGCAGGGTGCATAATGTCATCACTTTGCGGTACCCATACGATGCATAATAATTGTGCATGGTGCATAATCCCATCACTTTCCGGCCGCCGTACGGGTGCATAATAATTGCGGGGGTGCACAGTCTCATCACTTTGCGGTAGCCATACGGTAGCCATACGGGTGCATAATAATTGTGCAGGGTGCATAATCTCATCACTTTCCGGTAGCCATACGGGTGCATGATAATTGTGCAGGGTGCATAATCTCATCACTTTCCGGCAGCCATAGGGGTGCATAAAAATCGTGCAGGGTGCATAATCTCATCACTTTCCGGTAGCCATACGGGTGCATAATATTCGTGCACGGTGCATAATCTCATCACTTTCCGGTAGCCGTACGGGTGCATAATGATTGTGCAGGGTGCATAATCTCCTCACTTTGCGGTAGCCGTACGGGAGCATAATAATTGTGCAGGGTGCATAATCTCATCACTTTCCGGTAGCCATAGGGGTGCATAATAATTGTGCAGGGTGCATAATCTCATCACTTTCCGGCAGCCATAGGGGTGCATAAAAATTGTGCAGGCTGCATAATCTCATCACTTTCCGGTAGCCATACGGGTGCATAATATTCGTGCACGGTGCATAATCTCATCACTTTCCGGTAGCCATACGGGTGCATAATAATTGTGCAGGGTGCATAATCTCCTCACTTTGCGGTAGCCGAACGGGTGCATAATAATTGTGCAGGGTGCATAATCTCATCACTTTCCGGGCCATACGGGTGCATAATACTTGTGCAGGGTGCATAATCTCATCACTTTCCGGTACCGATACGGGTGCATAATAATTGTGCAGGGTGCATAATCTCATCACCTTCCGGTAGCCATACCGTTGGGTAATCATTGTGCAGGGTGCATAGTCTCATCACGTTCCGGTAGCCATAGGGGAGCATAATAATTGTGCACGGTGCATAATCTCATCACTTTCCGGTAGCCATACGGGTGCATAATAATTGTGCAGGGTACATAATCTCATCACTGTCCGGTAGCCACACGGATGCATCATAATTGTGCAGGGTGCATAATCTCATCACTGTCCGGTACCCATACAATGCATAATAATTGTGCAGGGTGCATAATCTCATCACTTTTCGGTAGCCGTACGGGTGCATAATAATTTTGCAGGGTGCCGAATCTCATCACTTTCCGGTAGCCATACGGGTGCATAATAATTGTGAAGGGTGCATAATCTCATCTCTTTGCGGTAGCCATACGGGTGCATAATAATTTTGCAGGGTGCATAATCTCATCACTTTCCGGTAGCCGTACAGGTGCATCCAAATTGTGCAGGGTGCATAATCTCATCACTTTCCGGTAGCCGTACAGGTGCATAATAATTATGCAGGGTGCATAATCTCATCACTTTCCGGTAGCCATACGGGTGCATCATAATTGTGCAGGGTGCATAATGTCATCACTTTGCAGTACCCATACGATGCATAATAATTGTGCAGGGTGCATAATCCCATCACTTTCCGGCCGCCGTACGGGTGCATAATAATTGCGGAGGGTGCACAATCTCATCACTTTGCGGTAGCCATACGGTAGCCATACGGGTGCATAATAATTGTGCAGGGTGCATAATCTCATCACTTTCCGGTAGCCATATGGGTGCATAATAATTGTGCAAGGTGCATAATCTCATCACTTTGGGGTAGCCGTACGGGTGCATAATAATTGTGCAAGGTGCATAATCTCATCACTTTCCGGTACCCGTACGGGTGCGTAATATTTGTGCAGGGTGCATAATCTCATCACTTTGCGGTAGCCATACGGGTGCATAATAATCGTGCAGTGTGCATAATCTCATCACTTTCCGGTAGCCGTACGGGTGCATAATAGTTGTGCAGGGTGCATAATCTCATAATCTTCCGGTAGCCATACGGGTGCATGATAATTGTGCAGGGTGCATAATGTCATCACTTTCTGGTACCCATACGATGCATAATAATTGTGCAGGGTGCATAATCTCATCACTTGCCGGCCGCCGTACGGGTGCATAATAATTGTGGAGGGTGCACAATCTCATCACTTTCCGGTAGCCATACGGTAGCAATACGGGTGCATAGTAATTGTGCAGGGTGCATAATCTCATCACTTTCCGATAGCCGAACGGGTGCATAATAATTGTGCAGGGTGCATAATCTCATCACTTTGCGGTAGCCATACGGGTGCATAATAATCGTGCAGGGTGCATAATCTCATCACTTTCCGGTAGCCATACGGGTGCATAATGATTGTGCAGGGTGCATAATCTCATCACTTTGCGGTAGCCGTACGGGTGCATAATAATTGTGCAGGGTGCAAAATCTCATCACTTTCCGGTGGCCATACGGGTGCATGATAATTGTGCAGGGTGCATAATCTCATCACTTTGCGGTAGCCGTACGGGTGCATAATAATTGTGCAGGGTGCATAATCTCATCACTTTCTGGTAGCCATACGATGCATAATAATTGTGCAGGGTGCATAATCTCATCACTTGCCGGCCGCCGTACGGGTGCATAATAATTGTGGAGGGTGCACAATCTCATCACTTTCCGGTAGCCATACGGTAGCCATACGGGTGCATAATAATTGTGCAGGGTGCATAATCTCATCACTTTCCGATAGCCGAACGGGTGCATAATAATTGTGCAGGGTGCATAATCTCATCACTTTGCGGTAGCCATACGGGTGCATAATAATCGTGCAGGGTGCATAATCTCATCACTTTCCGGTAGCCATACGGGTGCATAATAATTGTGCAGGGTGCATAATCTCATCACTTTCCGGTAGCCGTACGGGTGCATAATAATTGTGCAGGGTGCAAAATCTCATCACTTTCCGGTGGCCATACGGGTGCATGATAATTGTGCAGGGTGCATAATCTCATCACTTTGCGGTAGCCGTACGGGTGCATGATAATTGTGCAGGGTGCATAATCTCATCACTTTCTGGTAGCCATGAAGTTCAGGTGGAGTTGTTGGCGAGTAAGGAGCAGCATATGATGCTGCTGTTCTGTTCGTGATACCTCAATAACGCCTATCGCTTGTACTGGAGATCGAAGGGGTTGTGCTATGCTAACTCCCCATTCTCTCAGCTTGCCAAGGTGCTGACCAAGATCGCCCTTAAAGGAGCGAGAGTGGTACTGTGTACCCCACTTTGCAACTTTCTTGGGCTGGGGCAGTTTGGGTCACCCAATTCTAAGGGTGTTTCCAAGGGGTGTGGTTGGGGGCTCTTCGGGGGGAACATAGTCTAAAAGTAGCGCGCAGTGCGCGTGCAGTGCAAAGATTCCCCCTTAGCCGTCTACCCTAAGCAAGCAGATCCAGCTTCTCCTATGGGCGCCCCTTGTCTAGGGGGTTTGGGCATGGTCCGCAATACTCTTAAGTTGAACCACTGCACCAAGTTGTTCCATCAAAACTCTCCATGCTTTGAGCGCCATATCGTGGGAGAGGCGCTGTACAAATGTGGTTTGTTGCTTTTTGAAGATCCTGCAAGCTTAGCCCCGGCGTGTGGTTCCCAAGGGCTATCTGTCCGCGGGGGGCATTTTGGGAGGTGTGCCAAAGCTAGCCCCTTACGGGTAAACACATTAGAAAAATAGGGTGCGGCGCACACACGGCGCACATACTCCCCCAACTAGCCACAGTAACCATACCCGCTATGTGGATGCCCAGAGGTCAGGGGTTGCGTAGCCTTAATCATTTGTGTCTAGTATGCAAAAGGCAATGGTTATGTGCCTATATTGGTATCTCCCCCTCTTTTGGCAACCCCAAGAAGGCAAGATTCATGTAGCCGTCTCCATGTCTCCCGCAATGCGGACCCTAGGAAGGTAGGGCTTACGTAGTCCTAAGCATTTCCCTCCACAGAGAAGGCAGGGGGTATGTAGCCATATTGATTCCTCCCTGCTTCGGGGACCTTGAGAGAGGAAGGGTTTTGTGGCTTTATTAATTCATCCCCACTATGGGGACCAAGAGAAGGCAGTTGTTCTCCCCACTATGGCGACCCCAAGATGATAAGGATTGTGTATTGATGTCTTCCCACCTCCGCGACCCTAAGGAGGTAGGGGAGATGTAGCTAGTGCAACTATTTGGGCGTCTGGCCGTAGTAGAGGCCCATACTTTGAGATACTAGGGGCCCCTAGGGGCATCATGGTGACCCCTAGCGGAGGTTTTGACTTCTAATTTTGTCCCCCTTTGTTTGGGTGTGCCAAAGGTAATTCAGCAGATCTTGCCGTTCGGCAAGGGTAACCACTTACCAAGGGATGAGGAAAGTTGAATTATCCAGGATGGCCTTGATGGCCAACCATTCTCTGAAGGCGGCAGTGAAGCGCCAACGCTGCAGCTTGAGATTGACTGTTTGTGCCGTGAGAAAAGAGATAGAGAGGCCAAGAAACAAGCAAAACATGCGCAGCAGGTCGTAGAAAAGCGGCAACACACACTCGATGCTTTTTGTGTTGCTGCGCCCCCTCGGGCCGATGTGGCTTCGTCCAGCTCCAATCTCCCTCAACCCTCTCAGTCCTCGCAACCCCCTGTGGCTACACAATCTCAACCCCAATCCGATTCTAACCGCAAGGGAGAGGAGAGAGCCCCTTCCTCACAACCGAACCGACGCATGTGGCACTGGGGCATCGTAAGGAACATGTGTGTGTTATGTTAAGGGAAGGTAGTTTGCAACTTTCTTGAGCCGGGGCAGTTTCGGTCACCTAATTGTAAGGGTGTTTCCAAGGGGTGTGCTTGGGGGCTCTTCGGGGGAAACGTAGTCTAAAAGTAGCGCGCAGTGCGCGCACAGTGCAAAGATTCCCCCATGGATTTATCCCTACTATAGGGAGCGCAAGAAGGCAAGAGTTACATAGTCATATTGATCTCTCTCCACTATGGCAACCCCAGAAGGTGGCACTTACATAGCCAAATTCCATTCTCCCCACTGAGTAGACCATGAGAAGGCTTTTTGATTTCTTCACACTATGGTGACCTTGAGAGGGGGGGTTGTGCAGCCATGTAGATCTTTCCCCGGTTTGGCACCCTGAGAAGGTAGGGATTGTGTTGCCATATTGATTTGTCCCAGTACTGGGACCCCGAGAAGGCAGGGATGATGTAGCCATGTTGATCTCTCACCACCATGGGGTCCCTGACCACCATGGGGACCCTAGGATGGCACGGTTATGTAGCCACATTGAGTTCTCCTTGCGATGGAGACCTGTAGAAGGCAGAGGTTGTGCGGCCGTTTTAATGTGTGTCCACCACACAGAAGGCAAGGGTTGTATTTCCACGTTCGTATCTCCGCCTCTTTTTGGCAGTGTTGAGAAGAAAAGGGTTATGTACCTGTTTTGATCTCCCCGCCAATGTGTTCCCCAAGAAGGAAGGGTTTATGTGGTCATATGCATCTCCCTCCCACCGAGAAGTGATGGTTTTTGTAGCTGTATTGACTTCTCCCCGCTTTGGGGAGCGCGAGAAGGCATGGGTTATGTAGCTATACTGATTTCTTCCGGCTTTGGTGACCATGAGAAGGCAGCTATTGTGTAGCCATATCCATTTGTCCCCACTACGGCGACCCCAAGGCGGTAGCGCAAATGTAGCCATTTTCATCTCTCCCCAATCCGTGGACCCTGAGAAGTCCGGGGTTATGTGGCCACATTGATTTGTCCCCGCGATGGGCGTAGGGGTTATGTAGCCATTACTGCTCTTTGCCCACTGCATAGAAGGTAATGATAATGTTCCCACTTTGTATCTGTGCCCGCTATGGGGGCCCTGAGAAGGGAGGGTCCATGTAGTCATATTGATCTCTCCCTAAATGAGGACCTTGAGAAGGTAGGGTTTCTGTAGCTAGATGCATTTTCCCCCACGGAGAAGGCATGGTTGATTTTCCATCCCCCCTATGGGTGAGGGGATGTTGACCCATATCGATCCCCCCCTCTTTGGTGATTCCAAGAAGCCACATGTTAAGTAGCGAGTTCTCCCCACTTAGGGGCCTCCGTGAAGGCCACTTTGGGGCCGCATGAAGGCCGGATTCACGAAGCCATACGGATACCTCCACGCGTTGGCGGCTCCTAGAAGGCAACAATTATATTGCCATATTGATAACTCCCCACTTTGGGGATCTCGAGGAGGCGGGGATGTGCACCGTTGCTCATTTATCTCCACTCAGTGCACCCCTAGAACGTGGGGTTTTGTAGCGATTTTGATCTCCCCGGTACCCCGAGAAGGTAGGGGTTATGTTGCCATTTTCATTTCCCCTACCACGGGGACCAGGTGAAAACACGGGTTATTTAGGCATATTGATTTCCTCCCACAAAGGGTTCCCCAAGACGGTACGAGTTGTGTAGCTATATTGATGTCTCCCTACTAGGGGGACCCACAGGACGGCAGCGGTCATGTAGCCATATTCATTTCTTCCCACTCCGTGCAGCTCATGACACCAAACCCGCCTGTTATAGATTTGTGAATGCCTCGACAGAATCCGCTACCACTGAGGCATTTTTTCGTCGAGGGGCGCCCAGCGCTAGCCCAAACCAGACGAGCACTCCCAATCGTGGGAGTATGCGGCGCCGCTGGAACTTGCCGATGGGGGGAACGTTAGCGCGCCGGGCGCGCGTCTGGCATCTTTTTGGACCCGTGCCCCACCGGTGACCTTTTAGGGGGTGCGCTAAGGGGGCGCACTTAGGACAATCTTTGAATCCACGCTTCGTTGCGTGGTGCATCATGGTGACCCCCGGCATAGGTTTTGACTTCTGATTTTGTTCCCTTTGTTGGGGACCCCCGAGAATGCAAGGGTGATGTAGCATTTCCGCCCTCTTTTGGGCCCCAACCGTCCGGTGCTATTGAGGAAACCGGGACAATCTTTGAATCCACGCTTTGTTGCGTGGTGCATCATGGTGACCCCCGGTGCAGGTTTTGACTTTTGATTTTGTTCCCTTTGTTGGGGACCCCCGAGAATGCAGGGGTGATGTAGCATTTCCGCCCTCTTTTGGGCCCCAACCGTCCGGTGCTATTGAGGAAACCGGGACAATCTTTGAATCCACGCTTTGTTGCGTGGTGCATCATGGTGACCCCCGGCGTAGGTTTTGAGTTTTGATTTTGTTCCCTTTGTTGGGGACCCCCGAGAATGCAGGGGTGATGTAGATGTAGCCAATTCGCCGATACCGGCACCTGAAGATCCCTGCCTCGAGCTTTAATACCCCGGCTCGAGGAGGAGGCAATCAGGGGCTTGGAGATCCCTGCCTCGAGCTTTTCCCCGGCTCGAGAAGGAGGCATTCAGGGGCTTTCTTTCTTCCTTTGCTTTCTCGTGCTTTGCTTTGCGTTGCGTTGCGTTGTGTTTTGTTGCGTAGTTCCTGAAATGCGTGCATGTGCACTTTGAAACGGGCACGTTGAGCTGGTAATATGGTGATACATTCAGCGTGTCTGCTGCGGGAGATCAATTTTTGCTGTTCGCGTCCTCAGACCTCTTTTGCTTTTCGATATGGACTTGAAGATTGGGGACAGCGTCTTTTACACTCGGTCGACTGGGCTTCGCGTACCTGCGAAGGTAGCTGGCCATACGGACGAAGGGTACGTGGAGTTGGAGTACCTGCAAGATGGGGTGCGCGTCATCAACCATCATTGCCCCGTCGACGCCCTCTCCTTCGGGATCCCGAGTTGAGACTCACCCCCACCAACCCCCTCAAGTCCACCGGCCGCCGACGTCCCCAGTGATGCGACTGGTGGCAGCCCTCTCCGTGGCCGTTCACCCACACCACCCCCCTCAAGTCCACCGGCCGCCGACATCCTCGATGACACGAGTGGTGGCACCCCTCTCCGTGGCCGCTCCCCGCTACGAACATCATCTCGGTCCCCATCACGCAGCCATGCCCCATCGCGCTCCGCCTCTCCGGCGCCCCCTGGGCCACTTTCGGATGATGAAGACCAAGAAGTACGGCAAGTCCGTCACCCCCCCCTACGGACCATGGGAGCATGTCCCGCCTCACGTTTGGACTGACCAAAGCAACTCGGCCGCCACGCAAGATGAGGCAGAGGATGAGGCGGAAGTGTGTGTTTTGTGTTGCCAAAGGCGCTCCACCGTCGCAATTTGTGATGAGTGTAAGGAGCACTATTGTATTGAATGTATTGACACCCACACTTGTGGGACCAATGTTGTTTGTTAATTACAGTACAAATGACAGTTGGAGTGGTTGAAGTTACAGATATTGCTTTATTTTGCCACGTGCTTTGTAGGGAAGGTGTGCAGTGCAATGTGGTCTACTTGGGGGGCTTCTCCATGGGAGGGTAAATCTGGGGCTGAAGTCGGGATAGTTAATCCAAAAGTAGCGCGCCGGGCAAACATTCCCCCATAGTCCCGAGACTTTTTTGAGGTTTGAAGATGTATGGGTCCAATGGAGTGACTTGTGCAATGCAGCCGCCATTTTATGACAGGCAAAACCAGCGAAAGGCGCGCGGGGGGGGGGGGTGCAGCTAGCGTGCAAGGACCTGAGGACCTGTCCTTTGAGGTCACTGCGAGCCTAGACAAGAAAATCAGTCACGATGTACAACTCTGCAGAGGACCCCGCTTACAACCCATCTTCCCAACTGGGGTGCTGCACTTACGCTACCAACGCCTGGTCACCTTACAAGGGGTAGACCACGTGACTCAGGTCTCCATACGTTTGTGGCAGGGTGGTCGGTTTGTGTTAAAGCGGTCACTGACCGATCGCAACGTACCATGCGCCTTCCGGCGCAAGTCTCAGCTGAGGACTCAGGCAGAGCACGACCACATGCTAGCTCTGTTAGAAGGATAGACAACTATCGTTGCCCCGTCTAGTCTGGCAGAGAATGTCGTCAAAAAATATGCCACCATGGCCAACAATCATTCTAAGGAGCAGAGCCGATGGGCCTATGTTTGGTTCCTACGCTTGCCCCCCCCAAGGTCCACCGTCACCTTGGATAACAAAGTGGTACCGGACCATGGCCCCCAACCCCCTCACCGCGAACGTCGCATATTCACCTCGGCGAGATGGCCCCTCACGTGATCCACCAAAAATCTATCATTGTGCGCTAGATCCCCAGCCACCGCCAACTGTCTGACGCGTGCGATGCGCAACAGCGAGTTGAGAGCCTGTGCAACAAGGAGGTAGATCGGCCAGCCAAGCTGGCTACGACCCTCCCAGTACCACTTTGTACTCCGACCTCGCCCTCAAGTATGTCTCTAGGTGAGACAGAAGGCCCCAGCCCAGCCAAGAAGTGGATCGCAGCACTGCGTCTGTAGCCAACGTACTCGGGAGTTCATTGGGTCACTTGGCTTTCACGATGTGTGCGGCGACGTCAAGCGTGGCTGCAGTGGCTGTCGGGCAACATCCACTAGCAGGGAGCCCCCCCCCCCCTTGGGGAAAAGACAGCAGTCCACTGTGAACTGTGTCGGGACACACATGGAGGCACGCCGCATGCTTGCTGGATTCATTGTGCTACGTGGCACCCTGTCTTTCCGCAAGGATGGGTGCGTACGTGGGGGCCATGGGCGGACCTCGCCCGGCACTGGCTCTCGCCAGCCTCCCCTGAGGAAGTGGTGCACATCTCGAAGCCGCATGTCCCGCAGTCTTTCGTTGATAGTGTTCACCCCCCACCCACCCACCCACTAAAACAAGACTTGCGGTACCGGCTGGTATGGCACCAATGGCATGTGAGACATGCCACCGCTCTCCTCCATCAGTCCCTTCCCATGCAGGCGGAACAAACGCGTCCAGTACACTAGTTTGCTAAACGCCACCGCGCCGGAAAGTGGTCCAGCACCACCCCACTGAGGATACCTTGCGCAAACAGATGAACTACAACCCATAGGGGCAAGTAAAGCACACAAGCGGGCCAAAACGGGTGAGACCCAAACCCAAAGGCCAAGGCGTGCAGCCAAGAGGTGCGAGAGTGTATCTCCTCCCTGTCTAAAGCAACGCTCCCCGCCCCCCCTCCGTCCTCTTCCCACATCCGCGCTCAAGGCCAGGGCCTCTTTACACCATGCGTGGGGTGGCTTACACCCACTGGATGTGGACAGCGACCAAGCGGGGTTTGGCCGCCCACGCCTGGACACACCTTCATCTGACAACGGGAGAACGGGTGGTCTGCTTGTCCAGATTTTCTGGGGTCCCATTGGCTGTTTGGGTGGGTGCATCTCCGGATGGTGCACCGTTGTTTGACTACCAATAGTTGCCTCGGTGCGGACGCGGTGCGCGCGCGGTGCAACACCTTCACTCTGGGGCGTGTAGGGCAGAGGCTCGGGTGCATGGCGTGCGATGCAAGACGCATCGTGCCCCCGGTGGTCCTGCCACAGGCGATGGCACGGTGGTGCAGGCAAAGCACAGCTACACGGGGGAGGGGGGAGGCATGTTCTGTGGTGAGGTGCTTGGACAGGGGCCTGCTGAACCTTTGTACCCCCGTGCACAGTCTGCCTGGGGGGGGGAGAGACTGAGTGAGCCGGTTGGTACCCCCCGCCCCCCCTTCCAGTGAGGGCCGTGGCCTTGTCAGTACCCCGGAAGGTGCGGTGTCCACAACTTTGGAAACAACCGAATTTGTTCCATGTTTTGGTTGTCCATGACGACGGAACACATTTGGTGATTTGTGATCTCAGGGGCACCACTTTCTGCCCCAGCGCTTGTTGCCGCTGCCTTGCATGCCTCATGCCCTGTTCTGCACCACCAGTGAGGCAGCCGAAGGTGTAGTTGTGGGCCCCTTCCCAAAAGGGGAAGCATTTCTTTGCCAACGGAATCACAGGCCGGTACCTCCGGGTGTGTGCACGGTTCGCGTTTGGAGGGGGGACACTTGGACACCTTTAGGAATGTGAAGATGGAGCAACTGCAAAGTACTTCGAATGGATGGTCTCCGAACAGAACATTGTCAGTGTGAGGCTGATGGCGAACACGTGTGCCATTGCAATGGCAAACCAAGCCCCCAAAGCTGTGCCCCCTGGGCAGCGTCTTGGTTTCGATTTGGCCAGGGAGTTGTCCCATTCTTCCGAAGGGCCAGTGAGGGAAAGGGTGTGCGAATCTGGTTTGGGTTGGGGATTGTACGGAATAACAGGGGATTGCCGGGGAAGAACGGGGAGCAATGGGAAGCAACAGGGGATTACTCAGGATTTTTGGTGGAGTCATGGAGGATTATGAGTAATGGGTTATGACGGGGAACTGGGGGATGGGATGGGATGGGAATGTGTCCAGCACCAGTATTGACTTGGCCTGAAGCGCCAGGCTCTGAGACCCTGTGGCTGACCTGTCAGGGCGTCGCAGGCTCCCCCGCGTTGGACTCGGGGGTAACAGGACACCGCTGACCCTGGGCGACCCAGGCGCAGTGAATCCCGACACACTCTGCTCATTACAGCGCACTGCGTATCCCCGCCTTGTGTTCCATCGTCGGGGAACTTGTGGCGGGGGGGGGGGGGCTGCAGGAATATGGGGGGACGCATGGGGACCTACGGGACGCCTAGTGTCAGGAGGGCCCGTCGTCCCCTTGTCCACGCCATCCCCCGCCCCCCCCCCCGCGCCTCCCCGCGCCCGTCTGCAGGCCAACACATGACGACCGCACGGCGGTTGGATTTCTGGGAGGAGTTCCTGATCGGGGGCGCGGCGGCGGCCGTCAGCAAGACCGCCGCGGCGCCCATCGAGCGGGTGAAGCTGATGGTCCAGAACCAGAACGAGATGATGAAGAGCCGGAGCATCGCGCGGCCGTACCGCGGCGTCGCCGACTGCTTCCGGCGGGTGTACGCTGAGGAGGGCGTGCTGCCGTTCTGGCGGGGCAACGTCCCCAACGTCCTCAGGTCGCCGCCCGGCGGGCACTGCCGCCCTTCCCCCAGACTTCCACTTCACAGCTCAGCACCGGTTGGGGGGTGGGGGGGGCAGGGGGGGCTCCAGACCCGCCCCCCCCCCCCGTTTGCCCCCACCTCAAGGCAACGTTCGGCCCTGATCTGGTTTGCGCTGCAGTGCAACAAGTCAAAACAATGTACTGAGAGTCGTACCTATGACCATCGGCCTGTGTCACGGGGGTATATGCGAGCTCAGTATCTGTTGCTCATGGCCCTCTGCCCCCCCCCCCCCCTTTCAAGTGACTGGGCCGAATTCCGCTGGCCTTCGGCCAGTCACACCCCTTGGGGGGCGCACCGTGCGCTGTGCCCGCGCTGTGCGAAAAAGTCGGCTGTTTCCCACCCCCGGCAGCCACGGGTCCCAGGGTCCTGAATTCTGCACCCCACAGCCCCTGCTGGTACGCCAGGGATTTTTTGGTGTAGTCTGATGCGTGCCATGGGTTCTAGGGTCCTGAAGTCTGCACCCCCGATGCTGGTTTGAATGGATCATGCACGCTTCTGTAGGGGGGTGGTTTTCAGGGGTGTTCCCGGGAGAAACACCGTCATAATGGGCGCTGTTCCCGCGCTGGGCCCGCGCTGTGCGAAAACGCCTCCTTGGGCAGGCACGGGCTTGTCCGAGCACCGGGGCGGGCGCTGTTGGGCCGTTTCCGGGGGTTTTTGGGACCGCTGTGTTTGCTGGTCCCGAGTGCAGGCTTTGGGCCTTTGTGAGGGAAGGAGGGGCTTGTTCATGTGTGTGATTGTGCATTCTGTTCCTCACGACATCGTACCCCAGACGGCAGCCCCATGCCGCAGGGCTGTGCTTGAAGGAAGCCCCCCCCCCCTGCCCCCCCAACGCTCCTCCAACTCCACCCGAAGGCACGTGCGCAACCCCAATACCACCCCCACCCGCGTTTCCCACTGCCAGTGACTGCCCCCCCAACCGATTTTACCGCCCACCCCAACCGCGTTGGAACTGGTCTGAGTTTGCGCCGTCCCCTTCAAGCAAACCCGTGCCCATGCGGTTTGCTTGGATGCCATTCTCGGCCCGGGCTGCCATTCCAGTTCCCAGCGTGGCTGTCACGCACCGTGCGTTGCCGTCGTGTGCGTCGCGCGCACACGCGCTCGTCTTGGCGCGGGGGTGGGCGTTGAACCGCTGTTTTGGTGGATGGTCGTGTGTCCTTGGGCGGGGGAGGGAGGGGGGGGGAGTGACAACCAGCGGGTGACGGGGGACGGCCTGGACGCCGAGGGGACTGGGCAGCGAACACCGTCAAACGACCCACGTCGGCACGACCCCCAGTGCGCCGACCACTGGGCCCCGGTACCGCGGCGCCAGCGCACACCACGCAGCGGCTGTCAGAATCCGGCGACCCGCCCCAACATGCGAAGGGGGGAACGGGTGACTGTCCGGGGCCCTGTAAAGAAGCCGCGCCCCGACGGAACGGAACGGAACGGAACGGAACACACGGGGGGGGGGGGGGGGCAGGGATGTAGTAGAACCGATGTTTTGCCAAAAACATACGTTTTGTTCATAGTGCCTACTGTTTTTCTTGGCCCCCGCCCGGGTGCGCTTCCATTGGGTGAACACATAAATGTCTGAGACTATGGAACAAGACAAGAACCCGGTGGTGGACAATTCAGGACCCGACCCGGGGCTGGCCAAGTTCAGGATGTGGGTGCTCGGGCCGTTCGAGACAATCCAGGGTCAACAGGAGTACCAGGAGAGGAGCGGCGAATGGTTGATTGAGGAGCAGGAGAGAATAGTGGACCTGCAGGTGGGTGCAGATGTGGTGTCCGAGTTCGCGGGGCAGATTGGTGTCAGCCACCTGGACAAGAACACCTTCCTCACAGCGCTGCGCTGCTATGCGATCCGGAAGGGCCTGGCGCCTGACTACGTGAATAAAAGGTTTGTCCATGATGAGACTCAGGGGACGGGGCAAGGCAATGCGGGAACAGAGATCACAAGACCACCATCACCGGCGGTCGGCGGTTTGGCGTCGCATGAAGTGGCAGAGCTGGTGCAACTCCTGGCGGCAATGAAAGACTCAGAGCGGCGGCTATACCAAGGCTGACGAAACAAGAACTGGAGCGGATGCTGGCAGAAACACTGCCATACCAATGGATGCAGACCCTGGCGGTTGGACTGATGACGTACTCCAAGAAAGACCCACAGTGGGACGCCCATGAACTGTCAACAACGATATGGAAGGTCGTGCATGAGGAATTGAGAAACAAAAGGCAGGGACGCAATTCCCACATGCCAATACCGCAACAAGTGCAAGGTGCAGGAAATCCAGGAACACACACGGCACCGGGGGCGCCGCTGGGCAGAGCGATCAACACTCCAGGAGGACAGCAGATCATGGGGACCCCGGTGGGAGGGGGTCAGTGTTTTGTCTGCGGCCAGATTGGGCACTGGGCCAGAAATTGCCCGCAGGCAGCACTGACAGGCACCCTGAACCAGCCGCACGTCCAGGCCAAAATATCCCAGGTGGGGGACCAGACTGTGATGACCAGTAACAAGGGGTGGACCTTCGACCTGAATGGCCCAACCCCCGCCAACTGCAGGCGCTGTGGGCAGCTCCACTGGGAGATGTTCCCGTGTGGGGCACAGGGGAGGGTGTCCCTGTTGCCACAGCCAGCGACACCGGTCGGACAGGCGGGGGTGGCGGGCGGACAACGGGAGGGCTCGGATGATGCCGTTCTCCGCATGGTACAGGACTTGCTGCAATCGCGGGCCCTAGACCCAGGACAACAGCAATGACAAGTGCTCAATGGATTCGGGGCCGGGTCGAAGGTGGCACTGGGGCCGGACATGGGAGCCACGGTGGCCGAGACCTGGCAGGCCCACGATGCCGTCATGCACGCCAGGACGGAGGAATGGGGAACAGTGGGTACGGCGATGGCGATCCGAGGAGTGGAGGCCAGCTCATCAGCGACGTATATGCAACAGGTACGGATGGCATTGCGAGGGTGCGGCACCGATGAACCACTGGCGGTGGCGATTCAACGGCGGTTCGCAGAACTGGCACTACGAAAGCGGGGCTACTCGGCGGCAAACAACTTGGTGGCGGGGATACGGATGCTGGAGAAACTCAAACTCATACGGGCTACCGTCACAGACCTACACAGGCTACAACTCAGAGCAATCGGCAAGATGGCCAAGGCGGAAGACAGGCCTCGAGTATGGGCGACAGTGGCCGACTTTCAAACGTTGGCAGAGAGGAGGGTGCACTGGGCCTGGGCAAGGGTGTTCTTTGCCGTCGGGATGGCATTCACCATCTGCCTCAGGATTTCAGACGTCGCACAAATACGATGGGGCTGGTTGGCACACAAGGGGTGGTTGGTGTTCTTCGACTACAAAGTGGCCAAGGAGATGTGTGCCCAGCCCATACCACCGTTTTGGGAACGGTGGCGGCATTGGCTCTACACGCACAGGCGGCCTCACCAGCACGACGAGAACATATTCATCCCGGGAGGACCCGATGCCCTACGGAAGTTACAGACTGAACTGTTCACAGGTACGGAGTGCGGCCTCTCGGGATGGCACCCGTGGAAACGCATGGGGGCTGCATGCTTCAGGGCGCTGGGAGGATCCCTGCAGGCCTTGGCACTATGGGCCCGCTGGCGGACACCAAGGCAAGCAGCACGATACGCAGCGCACCCACCGTCATGGAAGATGCCATCCAGGGTCCTCCTTCCATCACCAGTGGGTGAATCAGGGCACTTCACGCGCGACTGTGAGTGGACTTGGATGCCGGTCAAGGAGCTCTGGCATAGGGATGCATTCGCATGGGATCTTGGGAGAAAACGGAACCAGACCCCCCCTACGGTCCACACGTTTGCCCGCCCCGCCACTCCTCAGGAGGTGGACAGCGAGTCCGACGACGACGAGGACCTGGACGATCAGGATGGGGAATGCGACCAGGACAATCCAGATCACGAAGAACCCCGAAGAGAAGCGGAGAACAGGAGCATGCAGGACGCCGCACAAAAGGAAATGGGACGAGACGCCGAACTTGTGCCTGGTACAGGACCTGAGCATGACGGTGGACCACGGACGGACGAAGGAACGGCAGGACACGGTGCGCGACCCGTCGAGATCATCGACGTGGATGGGGAATGCGACCAGGACAATCCAGATCACGAAGAACCCCGAAGAGAAGCGGAGAACAGGAGCATGCAGGACGCCGCACAAAAGGAAATGGGACGAGACGCCGAACTTGTGCCTGGTACAGGACCTGAGCATGACGGTGGACCACGGACGGACGAAGGAACGGCAGGACACGGTGCGCGACCCGTCGAGATCATCGACGTGGACGAGTTGGAGGACGGCGAAACGAAGATGGACGCCGACGGGGACAGTGGAGGAGCGGGCGCAGCGGAAGCCGTCACAGCTCCGGAGGGGGCGGTGGCAAGTGGGGCGGACGCGGACAGGCATGAACGGGATGCAGGCGATCAGGCATCAAACGAGGACCGGGCAGGAGAGGACGGACGATGCGGGGATGCAGACGAAGCGCACATGGAGGCTGAGCCATGCCAAGAAATGGAAGCCAGCGCGGAAGAGTCTGGGGACAACGTTGGCTCCGAAGGCAGCAGCGCAGGGGACAGAGACGAGTCAAGCCCAGGTACGCCGACATGCTCTACTGATTGCTCTGAGTCCCGATGGAGATTACATCAAGCCAGGAGGAGAGTATTGGGGAAAAGAACAACACGTGAGTTCGGTGAGGAGGAGCAACGTGGGGCAAAGCGGGGACGCGGAGAGACTTGCGCGGGAGACCAGCAGCTGGTGGCGATGCCCGACGGGACTGAAGCAGACGGGGCCCCACACTGGGGGTACCTGGTCACGGCGCCTCAGAGGGGCCAAAGATTCCAGCTGTGGAAGCCTATGCCACTGCAATGCGAACGAGAGGAACAAGGACGAGATGGGGGTGGACATGGAGCAGCTGACGGAGGAAGTGGCGGAGCGTATGGCGCGGCAGTGGAGCAGACCGGGGACGATCAGTGGGCTGTTACGAGATCTGGCAGTCAGGGTGGGTCAAAGAGCCGGGACGGGCCCACAGCAGGAGGAGGCGGAACAGAATTTCACATCGGTGCTGCAGGCACTCCGGGACGACGAGACGGAGCCATGGGACGTATCGCCGACAGGGGATGTCAGCCCCAAGGGCAACAAGGATGGCGACCAGAGTCGGGGCCAAGTGTCGGTGGAGACGGCGAGCAGAGGCCTTGGAGTAGCTGGCAGAGTGGACATCCCTGAGGAGATGTGGCAACGGCACAGGCCGTGCAATTGGAGAGAGGCCCATGAGAACGCAGCGGTCCAGAAGGCGAGCCGGGACCCGGCCTTGGCAGCGATGGTCCAGCGCATACACGAGGACGGCATGCTGGACGAGATCACTGACGGGAGGCTGCCGAATGCCAAGGCATTCACCAAACCGAAGTCCCAGGAGAAGGGGTCATTAATCATCAACATGGTCCCGTTGAACAAGCGATGCCAGAGGCCAAATACACGACTGCAACTGCCCACACTTGAGGAACTCGGGGACACGTTCCGAGAGGCGGCGGGCAAGGGTCAAGCCATATGGTTTTGCAAATTAGACGTGGCGAACATGTTCTGGTCCTGCTGGATGCCGGAGCAGGAGAGGGGCACGATAAGAATCGGGGTGCAGGGCAGGGTGTGGGGTTTCCACAGCCTGCCGTTCGGGTGGACACACAGTCCCCTGATGGCCACAGAACTGCTGAGCATGACGCTGGAGAAGTTCCACATGCCGGGGATACGACCGATACAATACGTCGACGACGTGCTGGTGTATGGGTATGACAAGACGGAGGTAGGGGCAGCAGGATTGCAACTACGGGAGCTGCTGGAGCGTGACGGCTGGATATGCAGCCCCAAGTCCCAGTTGGAGCCCACGAACACAATCGAGTGGATGGGGAAGAGCCTGGATGGCAGGCGTTGGACGATCCAGTCTTCAGCGCCGTACATTGCCGGCATGGTGGCCTTGTGGCTGAAGCTGGCGACCAGGGGTTACAGCCAGAAGGACATGAGACGCATGCTGGGAAAACTGGCGTGGGCAGACAGACCAGCCCGAGAAACGGGGCCACACACGAGTGGGGCCATGGCATGGATGATGTGGGGGCCCCAGAATGCGAAGTACACACCGCCGAAGGTGCTGAGGGGACTGGCGGAGGCGCTGGCGTCCGTGATGGGGCCCTGGACGGCACGAAGAACGACAGCAGCAGACGACATCGACATGTATGTGGATGCAGCAGAATACGGGAACACGTACCTGGTCGGTTTGTGGTCTCAGGAGGCAGGAGCGCGAGTATGGGAGTGCCCCAAGACAGTGCGGAACCAGCAGGCGGCAGAGCTGCAGGCAGTGGAGCGAGCGGTCAAGATGGCGGCGTACAGGAGACGGCAGCAGGTGCATCTGGGGGCGGACAACCTCGCGGCCATATGGGCGGCGCTCAAGAGGAAGACAAAGATTCACCACCGAGATCGGGCCACGACGGTAAGGAGGATACAGCAAACGCTACGCTGGTCAGGGATCGTGCTTAAATTAAGCTATGTACCGTCCAAATGGAACCCGGCAGACGCCATCTCCAGAATTTTTAACTGGGGGTCAGCCTTCCGGGCGACTGTGGAGGCCAGGGCATGCGAGCTGGCCCTGCGCACTGTTCTGTACGCACCCTGCTCTGTTATGGGACAGACTTCTTACAGAAGCTAGGGGGGGGGGGGGGGTGACAGACCTATACTATGTCAGGCACTTTCCACAGACAGAGGCACATGGCAGCCTGAAATGCCAGATGAACCACGCTACCCACCACCAGTGTACTGCAGGGAGCGAGGTGATGGTTGCATGGGAAGAGCTGTACATGGACTGTCCGGAGATGTTTGACAGTACGAGACAGAATGCGAATTGACTGACGTGCAGGGCAGGTGAGGGAAGCAATCACAAAACCGATGTTTTGCCAAAAACATACGTTTTGTTCATAGTGCTTACTGTTTTTCTTGGCCCACCCACCCACCCATTGGAGCGGGTCAGGTGTCTACTTTTAGCCGCCACCATACGGCAGTGCAGCCCATCTGTACAGCATGGGAAGAGCTGTACATGGACTGTCCGGAGATGTTTGACAGTACGAGACAGAATGCGAATTGACTGACGTGCAGGGCAGGTGAGGGAAGCAATCACAAAACGGCCGTACACCGCAGGAGGAGCCCCCCCCCCCCTGGACCTCCCGCCCTCCTCCCCTTCCAATGTTTGAGGCTGACAGCCAACGTTTTGCTTCAGCGCCTTCGGTGCCGAGAGGATTTACGCTTCAAAACTTTCGGCCGGCCTTCGGCGCGGACCATAGGAGGGCCCTGGGAGGTCTCAGCCAACCCCCCCCCCCTCTTCAGACCCCCCCCCTCTTCAGACCCCCCCCCTCTTCAGACCCCCCCCCTCTTCAGACCCCCCCCCTCTTCAGACCCCCCCCCTCTTCAGACCCCCCCCCTCTTCAGACCCCCCCCCTCTTCAGACCCCCCCCCTCTTCAGACCCCCCCCCCCCTCTTCAGACCCCCCCCCTCTTCAGACCCCCCCCCCTCTGCCCCCGCTTCTACTACATCCCTCGGGGGACGGGGGCTGGGGGGAGGCGAAGCACCAGCGGCCGGAAACAGCGGTTGGGAGGCAACTTCCGGCGGTACGCACCGGCGGGAGGGCCGTCGGTGGCGTACCACAGCGGTCGGCCTGCGTTCTCGGGACCCGGGGCCGTGTTCCGTCGTGGGTCCATGGGCCCACCGCGCGCCCGCCGCAGTCCTCTCCTCCCCAGGGGGCACCCCAGGGGCACGGCGCGGGGCACAGGGCCGGCGCGGCGGGGGCACACCGGGGCCAAGCCTTTTTTTAGTGGCGCGCACACCCTCCCCCAGGGGGGGGGTGCCTGCCTGCCCTTTTGGAAATTCTGGGTGCCCTCAGCGGAAACACCCTCCCCCCCCCCCCGGGGTGGGGGTAGGCCAAGAGTGGGTTGGCCTTTTTGGGGGACAATATTTGTAAGCAAAATTTTCATTCTGCCCCTGAGCAGTGGGTGGCCAGATCTGGTCAGTACCCTAGCGGTACTGCACTGCACCTGCGTTCTACAGGTCGTTGGTTCGAATCCTGGCGCTCTGGTAATTAATGCGCTGGTGTTAGCAGGCTGCGCCAGGCTGAGATTCTTTGAGGGAATAGATTCAAAGTAAAATATCTATACCACTCCTGAGATATATCTAACGAAGGTGACAGGTGTGTTAGTGGTAAGATGCTGTGCTTGCAACTGCTGTGACCCTGGTTCAATTCTCAGGGTGTGTCAGCAGGGTATCAGAAGGCTGGGGTGTGTGCCATGGTAGTCAAAATTTTTCTGTCTTTTTATTTTGACAGCTCATCATGAAAGTACTTTGCAAAACAGCTCCAGCGACAGTGAGTGAGTAACATACACCTCTTCAGCAAGCAGTGGTGAGCCCTTCACGACTTGATGCATTGCGTGTGGTTTGATATTGGGTAGGTACTGTGGACAAGGCGGTGAGTGGGTGCCTGCCTCCTTGACTGGACCCCCCCCCCCCCCTAGGGTAGGGGTAGGACAAAAGCAGTGCCTGCCCTGAAAAAGTGCCTGCCTCCTCCAAGATTTCACCCCCCCCCTCCCCCCCCCGTAGCTAAAAAAAGGCATGACCGGGGCCACGCCTGCGGCACACAAGACGCCCCGGGCACTGGGTCCTGGGCCCAGTGGTCACAGCCGGGCAGGGGGGGGGGATCTACGGCGAGGCACACCACGTGGGTTTCACATATCCGCCCCTTTCCTTCGGCAGCTGGGTTTCTACGCCGTTTGAAGTGTTGTTGCCAACTAATGTCCTGCCTAAATGACTGAAATTGCCACCAAGATGACCTAAATTCCTACCAACGTAACCTAAATTCCTACCAACATAACCTACATTCCTACCAACATGACCTACATTTCTACCAACACGACCTACATTCCTACCAAGAGGACCTGAATTCCTACCAAGATGACCTAAATTCCTACCAACGTAACCTAAATTCCTACCAACATAACCTACATTCCTACCAACACGACCTGCATTCCTACGAAGATGACTCCAATTCCTACCAAGATGACCTAAATTCCTACCAACATAACCTAAATTCCAACCAACATAACCTACATTCCTACCAACATGACCTACATTCCTACCAAGACGACTCCAATTCCTACCAAGATGACCTGAATTCCAACCAAGATGGCCCCGTGATGGACAAGAATTTGCCTGGGCATGACCGTCCAATGAGGAGACCCTCACGTCCGCACCTTCGCGGTCACCAACAATGCCGCCCACAGCCAAACACAAAGGGGCGACCAACTCCCCCCGAATTCTGCGCCAGACCTGATGGCGTCGCATGTCGCAGGCTCGCCCCCCGGCCCCCCACCCCCCCGCTGGTTCGAGCCCGGCCGAGTGCAGTCGCAGCCGAGGACGTGCTGGGGCCCCGGGAGAAGGATGCCTCTCGTGACGGGCGCCAGGGAATGTCCCCGGGTGTCGCCCGTTCCCC
Source organism: Eutreptiella sp. 'Long Island Sound 2002' (assembly GCA_964036045.1). NCBI lineage: Eukaryota > Euglenozoa > Euglenophyceae > Eutreptiales > Eutreptiaceae > Eutreptiella > Eutreptiella sp. 'Long Island Sound 2002'. The sequence continues at coordinate 25,689,716 of OZ038393.1, forward strand.
AGGTATTTCCCGACGCAGGCGCTGAACTTCGCGTTCAAGGACCTGTTTGGCGGGCACCTGAAGTACGACAAGGCGCGGGACGGCTACGCGCGGTGGTTCGCCGGGAACATGGCCGCCGGCGGACTGGCGGGGGCGTCCTCGCTGGTGTTCGTCTACTCGCTGGACTACGCGCGCACGCGGCTGGCGAACGACGCCAAGCGACCAGGTCCCCCCCCCCCGCGCCTCCGCCCCCGGCGCGGCGCGATGCCCCACGCTCTTGAGGCGGGGGGGGGGGGGCTACCGGGTGCGAGGGCAACCCCTGCCCAACCGGCATCAGGTGGGGGGTGTCTCCCGCAGCCCAGTTGGGCTGTTTGCGCAACAGGAGAGGGAGCCCATCAGGGGCACACCAGCCGTGAGGGGGAAAGGGACGACAAGGCCCCCCCAGCCCACACGCAACACCAACACCCGCAACCCACCCAGGGGCGCGCAGGTCCCCCCCCCCCCACCACCCGGGGTCCCCCCCAGCCCGACCCAGTGTTTTCCGAAACCCCTCTGTCGCCCCTGGGATGGGTTTGGGTGATGATTTACTGACAATACGGGTACTTGAGCACCCATGGGGACCCACGTAGTGGCTGCCAAGCCCATATAGCCCGAGCCATGCCCCCCCCAAAAGCCCCGAAATTGCCGTTGTGTAGGCTGTTTAGTGACACCTGCAAGATTTCCGAAATTCGCCTTTTTCCGAAACCCTTCTGTTGCCCCTGGGATGGGTTCGGGTGATGATTTAGTCACAATACGGGTACTTGAGCACCCATGGGGACCCAGGTTGTGGCCCCTAGGCCTATGTAGCCCGTGCCATGGCCCCCCCAAAAGCTTCAAAATTGCTGTTTGTAGGTGGTTGAATGGCATTTGGTGTGAGCACAAACTGCTCAAGCAGTTTTCAACCCTCTACAAGTCAAAAATGGAATTTTTGCAAAACATTTTTTTGATATTGTGACCACTTACAATGATGAAATATGCTATGTAAAGCATGTTTTAGCCCCCCTTTTATGTGTTTTTCACCCTATTTGGGTGTTTGGGGGGGGGGGCTCCCAAGGGGTCTAGGGCGCAACCTGCTTATGCGGTTTTCCCACCTCAGCAGCTCAAAAATGGAAATTTCCGAACCTAATTTTGTTGATACTTTGACCATCCAAAATGATCAAATGTCCCATGTGAAGCATGTTTTAGCCCCTCTTTATGGCCCCTATTTGGGTGTTGTGCGGGGGGGGGGGGGGGGCAAGGGGTCTAGGGCACAACCTGCTTTTCCAATTTTCCCGCCTCAGCAGCTCAAGAATGGTTGTCCCTCTCCCCTCTTCGAGGTGCCTTGCCGAAGGCAATAGAATTTGAACAGGGAGAGGGGGTGCCTAACAAATTTGAATAGGGAGGGGGCGGGGCTAACAAATTTGAATATGGAGGGAGGGGTACCTAACAACTTTGAACAGGTAGGCAGGGTACCTAACAAATTTTGAATGGGGAAGGGGGTTACCTAACGAATTTGAACAAGGGAGGGGTCCCAAACAAATTTGAATAGGGGGGGGGGTACCTAACAAATTTGAACAAGGAGGGGGCGTACCTTATAAATTTGAACAGGCAAGGGTGCGTCGGGAGGGGTACCTAACAAATTTCAATGGGTAGGGGGGGGTACGTAACAAATTTGAATAGGGCTGGAGGGGTACCTAACAAATTTGAATAGGAAGGGGGGGGTACCTAACCAATTTGAATAGGGCTGGGGGGGTAGCTAACAAATTCGAATACGGAGGGGGGGGTACTCAACAAATTTGAATAGGGAGGGGGAGGTACCTAAACAATTTGAACATCGGGGAGGGTACCTAACAAATTTGAACAGGGCGGGAGGGGTGCCCGACACATTTGAATAGGGAGGGGGAGGGTACCTCACAAGTTTGAATAGGGCGCGAGGGGTACCTAATAAATTTGAATGGGGGAGGGTACGTAAAAAAATTTGAACAGGCGGGGGGGGGGGATACCTGACAAAGATGAACAACCGGTGCGGGGTACCCAACAAATTTAAACGGGGGGGCATAGTAACAAATTTGAATACGGAGGGGGGGCACCCCACAAATTTGAACGTTGCGGGGGGGGGCTAACAAATTTGAATAGGGTGGGAGGGGTACCTAACTTATTTCAATAGGGAGGGTGGGGTACCTAGCAACTTTGAATGGGGAAGGGGGGGCTACCTATAACAAATTTGAACAGGCGCGGGGGATACCTAACGAATTTGAACAAGCGGTAGAGCGTACCCAACAACGTTGAACACCGCGGGATGGGTACCTGAAACTTTTTTGAATAGCGCATGACGGGTACCTAACAAATTCCAATAGGGCGGGCGGAGTACCTATCAAGTTTGAACACAGGGGGTGTACATAACACATTTGAATGGGGAGGGGGGGGGTACCTAAGCAATTTGAACAAGGAGAGGTACCTAACAAATTTGAACATGGCGCGAGGGGTACCTGACAAATTCGAATGGGGAGGGGGGGTACACAACAAGTTTGAACAGGGAGCGGGGGGTACCTAACAATTTTAAACAGGGAAGCGAAGGTACCTAATAGTTTTCAATAGGGAGGGGGGGTACCTGACAAATTTGAACAGGGAGGGGGGGTACCTCACAGATTTGAATAGGTCGGGAGGGGTACCTAACAACTTTGAATGGGGAGGGGGGGTACCTAACGAATTTGAACAGGCGCGGGGGGGTTACGTAGTAAATTTGAACAATGGTGGTTTCCTAACAAATTTGAGCCGGTAGAGGGGATACCTAACAACTTTGAGTAGGGCCGGAGCGGTACCTAAGACCTTTGAATGGGGCGGGAGGGGTACCTAACGAATTTGATTTTGGCGGGGGGGTAGCTAACACTTTGCAATAGGGTGGGAGGGGTACCTAACAACTTTGAATGGGGAGGGGGGGTACCTGACTAACTTGAACAGGGAGGCGGGGTACCTAACAATTTTAAATAGGGAAGGGAGGCTACTTAATAATTTTCAATAGGGAGGGTGGATACGCAACAAATTTGAACACGGAGGGAGGGGTACCTAACAGATTTGAATAGGGCGGGAGGGGTACCTAACAACTCTGAATGGGGCTGCAGGGGTGCTAAACAAATTTGAATAGGGACGGGGTCGTACCTATCAAATTTGAACAAGGACAGGGGGGTACCTAACAAATTTGAATGGGGCGGGAGGGGTACCTAACACATTTGAACAGGGAGGGGGGGGTACCTGACAATGTTGAACACGGAGGGGTCCCTAGCAAATCACCTCGAAGAGAGGTTGTTAGATCAAGCGCAGGCGCGGGCGTCGTATACCCCCATTTTTGGGGGTCATTCGCGTAGCATACCCCAAGGCATGATATTGGATGTCCAACCCCTTGTAAAATCATTTTTTTGCCAATAAGACAATCCCCCAATAGATGTTTTGATTCTGAGGCCTCCATCCCCTGAAACTGGATAACACTTTTTTTCGGGGGGGTTGGGGGTTGGGGTGGGGTCAAAATTTTCGCTGAGAAGGCTCCAAGCAATGGGGAGACACATTTTTGTCACTCCAGCCTTGGTCGAATGGTAACGCACCCGGGTGCAGAATTTTAGGTCGGTGGCCGGTGGCGGCGCCGCCGCCATATTTGCTGCAACGGGGTTCAAACCGCCGACCAAAAAGTCTGCGGCCGCCTGCATTACCATTCGGCCACTGCCTATCCTGAGACCACTGGTTCTCTGGTTCTCCCCACTGCTTGGACCCGTGTCTGCCAGTGACAAAAAACCCAACGTGTGTGTTTTTGTCTGATTGACTGCTGGCCTGTCTAACTGACTGATTGGCTGACTGTCAGCCTCTCTTCAGGGTGCACTGCCGAAGGCAATAGAATTTGAATGCGGAGGGAGGGGGTACCTTACAATTTTGAACAGGCCCAGGGGATACCAAGTTTGAACAAGCGGTGGGGGGTACCTAACAATTTTAAAAAGGGTGGGCGAGGTACCTAACAAATTTTCAATGGAGCGGGAGGGGTGCCTATGAACACGGGGGGGAGGTGCATGACAAATTTGAAAGGGGAGGGGGGGCTACCTAACAAATTTGAATAACGAAGGGAGGGTACCTAATAATTTTCAATAGGGAGGGGGGGGGACCTAACAAATTTGAACCGGGCGGGGGGGTACCTAACAAATTTGAATAGGGCTGGAGGGGTATTTGACACATTTGAATAGGGAGGGGGAGGGTACCTCACAAATTTGAATAAGAGTACCCAACAACTTTTATTGGGGCGCCAGGGGTACCTAAAACATTTGAATACGGAGGGGGGGTACCTAACAACTTTGAATGGGGAGGGGGGGTACCTAACAAATTTGAATGGGGAGGGGGGGATACCCAACAAATTTGAACAAGCGCGGGGGGGTTACCTAACAAATTTGAACGGGGGGGGGGTACCTAACAAATGCGAATACGGAGGGGGCGTACCTAAGAAATTTGAACATGGAGGGGGGGTACCTAACAACTTTGAATGGGGAGGGGGGGGGATACCTAACAAATTTGAATAGGGCAGGAGGGGTACCTTACAACTTTGACTGGGGCGGGAGGGGTACCTAACACATTTGAACAGAGAGGGGGGGTCCCTAGCAAATTTCAATGCGGAGGGAGTGGGTACCTTACAAATTTGAACAGGGAGTTAGGGGTACCTAACAAATTTGAACTGAGCTGCAGCACAGGAGCAACAGGCTCCGCCAGCAAGCAGGTGCTCAGCAAGTAGGCCGAGGACCCGATAGTCCCTTGGCTTGTCACGGGACTGCAGCACCGGGTTTATAGCAGCGACGTTGTGTAGACAGTGCTGATGGGGCAGCGAACGACCGCAGTGAAGACTGCAGCACAGAACCTGAAATGCAGAGGCAGCGGCAGCACTGTACAGGCGGCGCACAAACTGCAGAGAATGCCTGCGATGTACACTGCAGCATAGCAGCATAGCAGCAGCAGACACAAAGCGGCACACACACACGCAGAGCGAGCACGTGGCTGCCACACACAGCGCGAGGGGCCTTGTCCGGAGGGTGCACAACCAGGCCCTAGCGCCAGCGGTGGCCGCCCTCCAACCGCTAAGGTGTTAGGCCCTCAACGAGGAGCCAATAGCGTACGGCCCTACTAAGCCTAGACCTAAATCCCTCCCTCCCTCCCGCACTCCCTCCTTCCCTCACTCCCTCCCTCATTCACTCACTCACTCACTCACTCACTCACTCACTCACTCACTCACTCACTCACTCACTCACTCACTCACTAACTCACTCACTCACTCACTCCCTCCCTCCCTCCCTCCCTCCCTCCCTCCCTCCCTCCCTCCCTCCCGCACACACTCGCTCACTCACTCCTGGTGACCTGGCACCAGTCTAAAAACCCTCAGGATGGTAGCTGTAGGACGGATTGCCTACACGCACTGCCACGCTCGACACCAATCGTGAATCGTCGTGATAGTCGTGCCACCACGTGACTCAGCTCTGCCATCGTGGCCCCCTCTCCGCTCAACTCCACCCGTATGGTGCACTCTCTCTCTCCCTCTTCATCCCGTGTCTCCAAGGGCTGAGTGCCGCACCTCAAGTGCGTCCCTCCCCCTTGCAAGCCGTTTCCTGCTCACAGTGGGCACGTCGTTATACGTTCGTCTCTGGCAAGACGTCGACCTCGCCGTGGCAATCTTCCAGGCCGCTACGCGGGGAGCCGCGACGGGGACTGCATTCGACGTATCCGCCGCTCAAGCGTGACGCCTTGTGCAGGGGTATCATCAGTCGTCCGATTCGTCGTCCCAACGTGGGGCCCCTCGCTCCCGTGCGCCACTAGGGTTGCAGCACCACGCGCCAGCGCGGTGCTCCCCTCGCATCCCCGCCCTGTGTGTCCTGGGACCCCCGCTCACCGACCCGGTCCGCCAGGCGGCCCCATGTTACTCCGCGCCATCGCGCCATGCTCTTTGTTTTGTCACACTATGGCCACGCTCGTGGTACCCCTTGTTTCTCTCCTGCGCGCCCCATCCGACTGGGGCTGCCTATGATGTCAGTGCACCTCCGTTTGCCGACACCTCGATCTGCTCCCCCCCCCCAACATATTGCGGCCACAGGCCACCCGCTCTTTTCTCGCCACAGCTACCATGTCAGACCGCTCAACACCGTCCCAGGACACCCCCTCTCCCGCCCCCGACACCGGTCGAGGCGGCGCCATTCGTCAGGGGCCGTTCCCCATGTTTCTGATGGACATCGCCCAGTCCGACGATGCTGACCGTCTGCTGCGAGAACTGGACATGCTGAAGGATGACGCACTGGAAGCGGCAGATACGGCTATCCAAGCCACCGACCCCGCCCTGGCTGACTTGTGTGATGCCCTGCGGTGGACGGCTGCCAACGGCGACATCCAGGCTATTACAGCGGTGACGGGGGTGTGGACGCCGCGGGGGCTCCTGCTCACAGCCACCGTAACGGTCGCCGCAGGCCCGTCTGACACGAAGGTCATCGAACACGTCCCCCTGTCGCTGGTACAAGGAGGCCCACTGCTGGAGTATATCTCCAAGGACCCTGAGGCCCTCACAGCGACTCTCGTCACGCGGTGGAGCCCAAGCCATGCCCCAATTTCGGCGTCACGCCTCCGCAACCAAGTCTTCAAGGGCCTGTACACAGCCCGCGAACAGCCACCGCCCGTCGACACTGCCGGCCCTCCGGACATCCAAAGCCAGAAGGTCTCCCACAAGATCCACAAGCCCATCAGCCAGTTCCTTGCCCCCCACCTCAGACCGTCATGGGACCGCCTCCGCACCCGAGAGGTGGTTGCGGCCTTTTGGGCGCTACCCAACGACGTGCATGCGGTCCTGCAGGCGGCCCACATCCCGACAGCAGACCTCGTCCCGCTGAAGTTCGGGCTCCTAGCGTGGGCCTCCTCCGTCTGCCTCACAGGACAGTACACGCCAGCCCCCGTTCCCACACCCCCCGCCCTCGCCAACAAGGGCATGTGGACCCCCGAGCAGCTGCGGCCGCTGCTCGAGTGCTCGATCTTGCCGATCCGCAGCGTGGAGCTGCTGCATCAGATCGAGCAGGCTGGCGAGCACTCCTGGGCCACAGCCCCCACTTTCACCCTGCTGCAGGCCGGCATCGCCGACACCGCCAACCCGCCCCCGCTCACGCCGCCCAGCCACGCACCTTACCTCACCAAAGGGCAAGCGGCGCCCAGCCCAGCCGGCACTCTGTTCGCCACGGCGGCGTTCACCCCAGCGTCAGCCCTGTACAAGGCCCAGGGCAAGCCCACCCCCTCAGGGTCCGAACCATCGCCTTCGTCACTGTTGCCCGAACAGACAAGGCTTTCTTTCAATCTCCCAGAGCCTGCCTCCCAGGTACCACCGGCTGCCGCAGACCCCACGCCTCCGGAGTCACCGGCCCCGGCCGTCGGGTCGGCCCCCCCCAGCCCCTCCCAGGTGGGGGAGCCTTTTGTCCCGGACCTGGATGTCACGGCCTACTCCACCGACTACGCTCAATTGCATGACGAGTATGAGGCCCAACGACGGGAGCTGGCCGTGGCACGGGGCGACCTGGAGTCCCTCACGCGGGATCTGGACGCGATGCGCACCGAACGGGATAATGCCCAGCAGCAGGCCCAGCGTTGCGCCGCGGCACAGCGGCAGACCGAAGCCGTCAGGCTCAACAACTTCATCAGGTCGGTACCCCCCCTCCTGTCCATCGCCACCAGACTCCACGGCCTCCAGTCCACGCCGCCGGCATTCGCCAACGCCGTGCGCAGTACCGTTCCGGCTTCGTTCGAGCTGCCCCCCCCCGGCTCTCAGCAGTTCCTGGTCCTCGTGCCGGTCATCCTCGCCGCAGCAGTTCTCACCTCGCCCCAGGCACCCAACCTCGAGGAGTTGGCCGACGTCCTCCGTAGGGCTATGGCCGCGCCAGGCGCCGTGCCGGTCCCGGAGGCCCCTGCGCGTGCGCCCGAACTGTCGTTCGCAGTCCCGGAACCGATCCCTAAGCCGAGGGCGGTCTCTGCCTTTCGGGCACCGGGCGCGACCGCCCAGCCGCCGCCGTCTCTGCCGTCGCCTGCCGATGCCGCCCTGACCGACCTGCTGGAGTGGATCCCGGGGATCCCCAAGGGCTGTGAGGACGAGGTTGCGCACGCGCTCCACCTCCAGCTCTTCCGCCAGTACGGCGCGAAGGTCGACACCCTCCCGCAGTCGCCGATCCGGGAGCAGTGGGCCTGGGTCCACAGCCACGCGCCCAGCCTGCCCGGCATCGCGGACGTCCTGCGCTCCTTCCTCTCCAACCCCCCTGCAATCCAGCAGGTTTCCGCCAGCCCAGCCACCTCCCCATCAGAAGCTGCAGCCGCCAACCAGGCACAGGGCGCAGCGAAAAAGAAGGGGTATACACCCCAAAAAATCGATCCGCAAGTCTACTCGAAAGCCCTGTGGGTCGGCTGGCAAGAAGTCGACGATCCGCCGTCCGGTGAAGTTGATGCAGGACTCCTCGGTGGTATCCTTCGGGATAAATTTGGTGCAGGCCTTTCCTCCATTACTGAAGAACAATTGAACCATACATCCAAGTTCACAATCGTCGGAATCCGACCAGCAGAGTACGAGCGCGGCATGCGACTGACGAGGCAACACACGGCTCGTGGCTGGCGAGTGACGTGGGCCGAATCGAAGAAACAACCGTTTACGCCCTGGGTGCCTGACCCTGACCGAGACCGAGACCGTCCGCCCCGGAAGACTCATCGGGGAAGCCGCGGGAAGCAGCGCCGTCCACGGGACCCTGACGATCAGGTGGACCTTACGGCAACGTCGGGATCGGACGGAGAACCAGACTCCAAATATCAGCGCAGGTACAGCCCCCGCCGCTCGGACCGGTCCCCGTCCCGCCGCCGCAGCCCAGGCCATCGCCGCGACAGCCCGCCGCCGAGGCGTCGCAGCGCGTACCGCGATGAGCCACAAGCGCTCTCCAGCCGCCACGACCACCATGCAGCAGCCCCCCTCCTGCCCTACCCGTACTCGGGGGACCCCCACGACCCCCGAGTGGCCATGGCCCACAACCCCTACGCTCCCCCGCCCTGGAGCCCCCCAGCCGACCCCCACCGCTACCAGCCGTACTTCGGTCGGCGTCCGCGGGACCGGTAACCCGGGACATGGCGGGGCGCAACGAGGACATCCCTGCCGCCGTGTCTCAGCTCCGCCACTCCCACCTCGACGGCGTCCCCCATGTCCGGGACCTGCACCTGGGCGCATACACTCCCAGCTCCCCCCCCAGAGAGTGGGGCCTGGTACCGGTACCGGCCTCGGGCACTGCCCAGTTCATCACGCCCCCCTATGCCCTCGAAATGTGCCTGCACCTGCCGGTGGGGGTGCACTACTACCGGGCGTGCAGCGGGGCGGACCCCTGGCCCCGTAACGTTCTGTCGTTAGTGGGCGCCGTGCACTGTGTGCAGGTGACGGGCTCCCATCAGTTGCAGCTCTGCCGCAAGGGCCTGCCACCCACCTCCTTCATCTTGCCCGAGCATCACCACGTGGTCCTCCCACAATCCCTACACAGCCGCGTCTCCATCACAGCCACAGGCCTCACCCGGGCCAGTGTCTTGGCGATGGCGGCCACGTACCACCACCGGCACCTCCGCAAGTGGGTGCGAGGCCTACCTTGCGCCCTCCCCGCAGCCGTGGACCGCAAGCTAACCCAGCACTCCACCGCCGCCAGCTCCTGCCCTGGTCCCCCCCCCACCGGCCACGTGTCGCCCCGCCCAGACGTGATGACCCTCAACGTGCAGATGTCCCTGCGACCCAAGCTCCGCGCCCTGGACGTCCTGGTGCGCGAGTGCCAGTACCCGCTAACCCTGCATGTTCAAGACGCGGGGCCCCAGATCATCCAACGGGTGCACCCCCTGTACCACACCATCCAGGCACCTGCAAGAATAGCTGGGGGATGTGCCACCCTCCTCTACAGGACCCCAGACCTGGTCGTGACCGGCCACAGCGCCCACCCGTCGGGGCGAGCCCTCGTCACGCACTTCACCATGGCTGGCGTGACCCACTGCCACGCCAACGTGTATCTCCCCGCCGACGGGAACCTCGACACACTCCAAGAAGTCCTGGATTGGGTGTACCCGTACCTCCTCCTCACCCCGGCTAGAGTGGTTGTCCTGACAGGGGACCTGAACGCCAACTGCCGCTGGGTCTCGCACCTCCCTGTCTCCCCTGCCTCCCTCTGTGACCTCGTCCTCCCCACGCTCACGCGCCTTGGGATGCGCCGTCTACGCCCCCTTGCGGAGGCCCCCACGTGGGTGAGCCCGCAAGGTTTCGCCGGTGCCCTGGACCACATCTTCCTCCGCGCCCCTTCGGAGGCAGCCCACACCACGGAGGTGCGCTCCGATTCCAGTTTCCCATCTGACCACCTACCCGTGACTGCCACCCTCCATGACCTCCCGCCAGCGCCCCAATTGGTATGCCCTTCGAAAAAGGGCCGCTTCCCCATCCCGCGGGAGCCCCTCGCCAGCCAGCTCCGCACCCTCAACGACACCTTTCGGGCCGAACTCGCTGCGCCGCCCCCAGGCGCACCCGCAGCGCAGCCACGCTATACCGAGGTGACCTCAGCGCTATACACCGCGGCTACGGCTGCCTACGGGCCCCCCGTCCCCAGCCAGCCGGTACCGTCGACGGTACGTGTCCACGTCACCAACCTTCAACGCTACACGCTCGCCTACCCGGATTGGGCGTCCCAATCGTCACACCTCGTGGAGGTCGCCCGCCTCAAAGAACGCATCCGAGCGGCCTGGGACGTTCTCCTTCTGGAGAAGGATGTAGGGCTGGCGCCCCTACCCGCTGCCCCTGGCCAACCCACCAAAGTGGACTACCGCCGCACGTTGGGGGCGCGCTACGTACCCCCAGCGGATCCGGTCTACGTGGTGGGCGTCCCAGTACCTCTTCATCAACAAGCCGCAGTTGCGTTGGACCAGCTGCGCCAAAGGCACCTTGCCCCTCTTGAGGCGCTCTCACTCGCGCGCGTCCGGACCATCACGGGATGGGAGGAAAGGCCGCTCGGCCCACCACCCAACGCCACCACCGCAAACCTGCGGGCCATCATCCGCCGGGCGGCGGCCACTGTGCCGTACCACGACTTACTGGAGTACCGGCTGTTCGGACAATTGGAGGATGCCCAGTTTGCGGCGATCGTGAGCCTGATCAACAGTATTCTCCGTGGGGTGCCCGTGCCCCAGGCACACTCTGCGGACTTCATCAACCTTCCGAAAAAGACGCCGCACGGCCCCATTGCGAACGGCAGACCGCTGACCAATCTGGCCACGGTATGGAAGCTCACGGCTGCCCTCATCAAAGACCACTACCAGCCCCGCCTGGTTCAGAACGGCATCCTGCCGCCCTACCAGTTCGGGATGTCCCCGCACTGCTCCTCCGTGGAGCTACTCCGCGTCCTACACGATGTATGGTGGGACCGCTGGCGCAGACGCCTTGAAGCGTGGGTCCTGTCGGACGATGTCCGCCACGCGTATGGCTCCATCAACCACACCACCGAGTACGCCGTCCTCACCGCCGCAGGGATCTCCCCGGCCGACGCCGCGACCCTTCAGCACCACGACCGCGCCCTTGAGGTGCACATGGGGGGAGCCGACGGACGCTCTCCGTCCTCCACCCGGCTGGGGGCCGGCACGGGGCAAGGATGCCCCGTGTCCGGCATGAAGTACTGCATATATGGCGAGGTTCGGGGGCACGAAGCCTGCCGTTCCGTCCCCCCCACCGACACCCCCGCGGGCCCGCTGAACCGGGTTCTCCTGATGGATGACACCCAGTGGCTGCCCGGCGACCGTTGCCATTTGCCCGCCCTCGCCAGCGGCATTGAGAGAGCGGGCCGCCTCACCAACCTCCACTCAGACCCAACAAAAACGGTCTTGATCGGCACCGACATGCGCGATGGTCAGGTCTATTTCCTCAACGACACGGTATACCTCAATGGTCACCCCGTGCGATGTGCCACGAGCCAGGACTACGTCCGCGTCCTTGGCCGCCATGCCCTTCCCCACCTCTTCCATCCCGTCGACTCCCGGCGCCTGTTCTCGGGCGCCCGCGCTGCGTGCCGGGCGCTCCGCGCCCCACGACTCCCCGCCCACTACCCCCTCGCCATGTACACTGCCAAGTGTCATGGGACGGTCAACTGGTTTACCAGTGTCCGCCCCCCCTCCTACGGGGCCCTGCGCGTGCTGGACGCCATGACCGCCTCGGCCATGCGCGCCACCGCTGGGTGGACCCTCTCCGCCTCTGCTCACTTCCTCCGTGAGGTCCCCGAAGGGGGAGTCGGTATACCCCCGGCACCGGTCGTTGGGTTTACTAACTTCTTCGGCGTCTACATCCGACACCTGAACCACCCCAACTCCCTGGTCTGCCGGTCCACGCGCCACGGGCTCCTCACTGCCCTCTGGCGGTTCCATCCTTCCCAGCCCTGCCTCACCCCGGAGCTCGGACTCCGGTGCACCGCACACCCCACGGACCACGATCTATTTGTTGCCCTGTGCCACCGGTGCGACATCGCCATCCACTTACCCCCTGACAGCCATCTGCCACACCACACCCCCCATGTGCTGGCCCTGTCGTCACCCGGACTCGAGGTCCAGGACACCCACGCGTGGATGCTTGCGGGCCATCGCAGCACAGAGGACGCGCGACGCAAGGGGTGGCCCCGGGCCTCGCCCCGCCCCACTCCGCCGGTCGGCACCGTCCCCCCGGTTAGACGCTGCCAAGCGGTGACTGCGACCGTCCCCACGTTCTCCTGGCTCCCTGAGAACTATGGGATCCTCCACGACGCGTCGTGGTGCCCGAAGACCCGGCGCTGCGGCGGGGCAGTGGCGGTGTTCTGCCCCGTCACCCTCCGGTACCAGGTGTACCCCGTCCCCATCCCCTTGAGGCTGGACAACGCCTACACGGCGGAGCTGTACACGGCATGGGTGGCCCTCACCGCCAAGGGGCCCTCAGCCGACCCTGCCATCGGCTTCCGATCCGGTGCGTGGCACTTCGCGGACTGCAAAGGGTACATCACGGCGCAGGAAGGGCGCCGCGAGCCGGAAGACTCGCTGCAGGGAGATCTCATAAGATCGTGTCGCGACATGGCCCACGGTCATGCCCCTCCCCATCACCTCTATTCCCATATCGCCGGCACCTGGCTCGATACCCTGCTGGACCGGGTGGACGAAGCGGCAGGGCAGGCTGCGGACAATTGCCCGGACGCCGTGGGATGGCTCGGCCCCCTACAGAAACCCCGCGTCTGCTTCTCCCACGCGGACCTCCAGGTCCACGACGCCGTGCCCCACGCGCGCCGCGCCTTGCTCGCCTCCCACCACGCCTTCTCTGCGTCCCCCCCGCCACAACACCTCCCCGACCTCAACGAGTACGCCAACATCGTCAGCCACGGTCTCATCACGTGGGGGGACCACCTCACGGTCACCGGCATCCGCCTCTCCCTGTTCCCCCCAAGAGATACGTCCTGCCCCCTCTGCACCATGCCCGCCTCCGGGGACCATATCCTCTCGTGCCCGCTAGACCCGCTCATCCGCGCCCACTACCATCGGTGGCTTGCGGCCCGACTCTCTCAGAGGTGCCATGCCTGGCGCCACTGTACGCCCACTGCTTGGGGCACCCTCGTCCTTTGGGGGGACGAGCCGTTCATACTGGCTGTGGATGGCTCCCCGGCCCACCACACCGTCGCGACATACACTGTTGGTCGTCTCGGAGCCATCTCCACGCCACACAGGGATGCCCTGCTGCACAGAGGTCTGCGTCCTACGCGTCTCCGTCGCCTACTCTGCGATGTCGTTCTCACTACCGTTCTCCTACATAAGCGGCACGCGGTGCCCGTTCTACCTCTTGCCGACTACCTCTCTCCCCTACCGCGGGCCCCTGTTAACCAGTCCCTCGCCAACGATCCACCGCCAGAGTGGTATCACGTAGCCAACTGGGCCCCAACGCCCGGCTCGGGCAGGTGGCCGGCCTGGGACGTCCTCCTAGGACTCTGGCTATCAGGGGACCTCCTCCTGGCCCCTAAGGTGAAGTCCGCCATCTCCACCCGGAACAAGCGCAGTCCGTACCGCGTCCTGTATGTGTACAACGAGACGAACCAGATGTCGCCGGCCGTGCAGCGGGAGATTGAGCTGGAAGCCCATGACGTGATCATCTTGGACAGTCTCGGACGGCACGGGCTTGCCCCCCATCTCCCGGATCGACGCCGCCTCTGGGCCATCCATTACGGTGGCAATGGACGGAGCCTGGAAGCCGGCCTCTGTGGAGATGTGATCCCCTCGTGGTGTGCCGCACTTCATTCCGCGTTCTCGGCCATCCTCACTGCGGCTTCCCAAGGACCCCGCACGGTCTTTAAGGACATGCAGGTGGCCATGGGTCGGCCCGCCCCGTGGCCCTGTCCCCGCCCGTGACCCGTCCTCGACCTCACGCGCCCGGACCGCTCCGGTGCTGCGCGCAGTCGTGCCGGACCGCGCTCCTTGTCTGGCGGCGTTCTAAGTCGGAGGTGATGCCCCGGGAGACCCACATCTTCCGTGCCCGTTGATCTTGGAACGCTTACTCGGGTGGATCCAGGACAGGTCGGAGCGGTTGGTGGCCGGGACCGGAGAGCAGATCGAGCCGTAGCGTTGTCGTACACCGACGTTGTGACCCAGACGGCCTGCTGGGAGGAGCGTTCTCAGGTGTGCGACGAGATTCGTCTTGCTCTAGCGGAGGTAAGACGGAGGACTCCCTCGGCAGAGCCTGCGTTTGGCCCCCGAGGGACGACGCCAAGGCTCACCGTACGTGGGACCGCGGCAGGCGCTCCTCCTCCTCCTCCTCCTCCTCACTCACTCACTCAGTCGCTCACTCGCTCACTCACTCACTCACTCACTCACTCACTCACTCACTCACTCACTCACTCACTCACTCACTCACTCACTCACTCACTCACTCACTCACTCCCTCCCTCCCTCACTCCCTCCCTCATTCACTCACTCACTCACTCACTCACTCACTCACTCACTCACTCACTCACTCACTCACTCACTCACTCACTCACTCACTCACTCACTCACTCACTCACTCACTCACTCACTCACTCACTCACTCACTCACTCACTCACTCACTCACTCACTCACTCACTCACTCACTCTCCCTCCCTCCCTCCCTCCCTCCCTCCCTCCCTCCCTCCCTCCCTCCCGCACACACTCGCTCACTCACTCACTCACTCACTCACTCACTCGCTCACTCACTCCCTCACCCACTCCCTCACTCACTCACTCACTCACTCACTCACTCACTCACTCACTCACTCACTCACTCCCTCCCTCCCTCCCTCCCTCCCGCACACACTCGCTCACTCACTTACTCACTCACTCGCCCACTCGCTCCCCCACACAAAGCACTCACTCGCCCCCCCCCCCCCCCACACACACGTGGTGCCTACAGCTCTGCCTCCCGTCCCTGTCCTCGCGCTGTGCCCCTCCCCTCTCCCCGCAGGCGGCACTAGGCAGTTCGCGGGGCTCACGGATGTCTATCTGAAGACTTGGAAGACCGACGGCATTGTGGGCCTGTACCGGGGCTTTGCAGTCTCCTGCGTGGGAATCGTCGTGTACCGCGGTGCGTGACTTCTGCTCCGCGCCGGAGGCTCTGGCACGTTGCTCCCTCGCACGCCGTTGCACCGTGTGTGTCCGGGGCGCCCGGGGAGGGGGGGAGGGTCGCCCGCCCAGCGATGTAATGGCGGATCCCTTCATAGCCCTCCACCCTCAACCACCACACACACAGACAATGCCTTCTAAACGGGGCCTAGTAGTGGCATGGCGGCAGAGGCACTGTGACGCAGCGATGCATTGCAATGCCTGACACTCCTTCGGATGCAGCAAATCGTTGCGATTGCTCGCGTGTGCGACCATAGACGCCATGATGTTCCTCGGGGTGGGGGGGGGGGGGGCAGAGGCCAAAAAAAAGGTTTGTGTACCTATAATCAGCCTCTTCAATCCGGCCCCTTTAATGAATTTGCCTGAGGACAACTTTTCTGATTGATGGGCTCGGTCAGCCCGGGCTGGCCACGGCCCCGAAGCCCCCCCCCCTGGGGCCATTCAGCAATGCCCTGCTCCCTCCTGCCCGTCAATGCTCGCATTCATCAATACCACGCAAACCTTCAAGATTTGCGGAGACATTTATATCTGTGGGCAAAGCATGGACCAGAAATAACACATGCCTGGCATGGGGCTGGTAGGTGCAGATATTGGGGCCCAGCGGCAAGCAGCATCATACCAGGGCGCCCTCACAAGCATCCCTTCATTGAGAGCAGCATCAGGTGTAGTAAACGATTTGGTTGCGCAAGATTCCCACTGCCCGCAGCCCCGAGACAGTGAAGCCGCAGGCAGCAGGAGACCCACTGCCTGCTGCCCTAAGGCAGTGCAGCGTTGTACCTGCAGGAGTTCCACTGCCGCACTGCCCCCAGGCAGTGCGGCAGTGAGAAGCAGGAGATCCACTGTCCACCGCCGCAAAAAGAGAAATAATTTTGGTTCAAATAGCTGCACAAAAATCGAAATTTGCCAAAGGAAAAATCGCAAAAACAAAGCAATTTTTCCAAAATCTGGCTGTATACGCCAACTTTTTGCATAAAAAAGATTCAAATCGGCCTGCGCAAAAATTAGGGTTCCGCAAAATTGAAACGTTTACACGGCACCGCTTCGGGCTCAGGGGGGCGTGTCCTGAAGAGCAGTCGTGCGTTTGTGGGCCTGCATCGCCCCGCTTCCATCGCTTGCCTGCGGGACACTGCACGGCGCAGCCCAACGCACAGGCCCAGTGGGAGGAGGCCAGCATTCCCCGGGTCATTACACGAGTCCACGGCCGCCCAGCGCCCACTCACTCCAACACAGCATCACTCCAGGTCATCCCCTCAACAGACTCACCATTTTACTCCTCAGGGGCCCTGCTGGCCCACTGGGAGTCCCATCTCCCGGCCGACCCCCCCTTTGTGGGGTCACTAGGTCTCCTCGACGGCCAATGTCTCTGTTGTGCGCAACGGCGGTGCAGGGGTACACTGGGTCGGGCTGGGGGGACCCCGGGTGGGGTGGGGGGGGACCTGGGCGCCCCTGGGTGGCTTGCGGGTGCTGTTCAGGGGCATCCACACGTACCACCGCTGGTCGGGTGCCTGCAGCGTGCAGAGTCAGTCCAGGTGTGTGGGTTAGGGTTGGGTGGGGGAGCGTATGTGGTGGACGGCCGGGACAACGCGCGGAGGACAGGGCACCCGGGCCTCACACACACGGAAACACAGCGGGGCAGGTTGTGGACGGCCTGAGGACGGAG
The DNA here is from genome assembly GCA_964036045.1 of Eutreptiella sp. 'Long Island Sound 2002'. NCBI lineage: Eukaryota > Euglenozoa > Euglenophyceae > Eutreptiales > Eutreptiaceae > Eutreptiella > Eutreptiella sp. 'Long Island Sound 2002'. The sequence goes on from OZ038393.1 coordinate 25,707,043, forward strand.
GTGTGTGGACAGCAAAAACAGACCCGATGCAGCACGCGGAGGGAAGAATGGGTGACTCTCCAGGGCCCCATAAAGAAACAACAACCAGACGGAATGTCACACAGGCGGTGGGGGGGGGGGTGGAGGGGGGGGGGGTCAAACCTTCTTTGCGTATTGTGGGCGCTGTGTGTTGATTCAGACCCGGGTCTTGAAGAACATTTCTCTTGTACATGGACCCCCTACCCCGTGGCGGGCGTCTCGGGTCCGAACTCCCAGTACGCCCGGTCGCCCCTCCCCCCCCCCCCCCCATGTTCCCTTGCCAATGAGGACTTAGCCGTTTTTCCGCTAGTCAGGCCGTTTAGTGTCGCCTGAAAGTTATTCAAATTTCGACTTTTTCCGAAACCCCTCTGTCGTCCCTGGGATGGGTTTGGGTGATCATTTGGTGACAATGCGGATACTTGAGCACCCATGGGGACCCACGTAGTAGCCGCTAGGCCCATGTAGCCCGCCCAAAATTGCTATTGTTTAGGCTACTCAGTGACCCCTGAATATTTTTTTTTGAAAAGTCGATTCTTTTCTCTCTTCGAGGTGCCTTGCCAAAGGCAACAGAATTTTTTGTTGGACAAATTTTTTGCTCACAAGACTTCTTTCTGTTGGAACATCTTGTGTTGGGAAATCCCACCCGCAGGTCGTGGATGCGAATTTCGAGGTTGGTTCCCGGTTGTTGCACCGATCCCCAGCCGTGCGGCCACTGGTCCTCAGACATGGGACCTCGAGGATGAGCACCGCAGGAGGAGGGACACCCCCCCCGCCCTTTCCCCCCTGGACCCCCACCCTGGACCCAGATTTCATTGCAAGAAAAAGTGAAAGTTTTCAAACGAAAGACTGATTTCGGTCATTTTGGGTCTACCATTTTTGGTGTTCTGTAACCCGCTGCCCTCCCCTCTTGCAATACGCACTCGGGCTGCCCGGGGGATTTCCCCTCATGGGCTTTGGGGGGGAGGGGGTGCTCCACACCCTTCTCCACTCAGTTCTTGTTGGCCGCAGGTGTGGCCGCAGAAGGGGGGTGCCGTCGCCTCCCAGAGCGCCCCGATGCGGCCGGGGCCCTGCAGCCGGGGGGCGGGTGTGACGTGCACCGCAGGACGACACCAACGCCTGGGCCCGGCTGCTGCACTCCAACACAATGGGCCTTACCCCCGCGCAATCAAAGCAAACCGGAGGCAGTGCCCGGCGTGGCGGATCCCTTGTTTCCCCCCAGTTTTCCACCGGATATTTGGACACCTCCAATGGGAACCGAGGGGACGGAGAGACTGGGCTGTGGAAAGTGGGTGTTTCGTCCATTTCTCTCCCAGTTCCCCCTCCCATCATCCTCACATTGTCCTCCGTTTTCCTGCCACGGCAGTGGCATTGCCACAGGGGGGCGGCCGGGCCCAGTCCTTGTATGCGACACCCCCCAGCCCCCCCCCCCCCCCCCCCGAGTTTTGAAAGATAGTGGTGCCGGGTCGGCCACCAACAAGTGTCCCTAGAGAAAGCTGTCGCCCCCCCGTGGGCATTGCAAGAAAATGACGTTAATCATTGTATCAACCTCCATATGCCTACGGGATTAATCCCTTGTACACACACATGAGCACATAAAACAGACAATGCCCACCAAACCACCAATGGACCATGAGGAAGCCCCAAACATGGACCACTACAGAGGGTGCGGGCGCTGGTTCAAGTCCCGCATGGCCCTGCTTTGGACTTTGGATGTAAGACTTGTCTTTCGGGATTTTTCTGAGTTCTTTTTGGGTGATGGTTTGGGGGCACAGCTCGGCGGGCAGAGCGCCGCCTTTGCAAGGCAACTGTGGGGGCGCACCGTGCGCTGTGCCCGCGCTGTGCGCGGGCTATGCAAAACGTCGGCTGTTTTCCATCACCGGTAGCCACGGGTCCCAGGGTCCTGAAGTCTGCACCCCCGATGCTGTTTTGAGTGGATCATGCACGCTTCTGTGGGTGGGGGTTTTTCAGGGGTGTTCCCGGGATACACAACGTCATAATGGGCGCTGTTCCCGCGCTGGGCCCGCGCTGTGCGAAAACGCCTCCTGTAGATCTCTTGTGGTGTAGGCACAGGCAAGGGACGTGCGACGGGCTGTTGCATGCCCCCGCCCCCCAATCGCAGCAGCGTGCACGGGCGACCTCGGAGGGCGGGACACCAATGGCGCCCCGCATGCCCCCCCGACGTCGATGGCATCCGGGGACAGGGACCGCGGTCGCGTGCGCCGCACTCTCAGGGTGTTACTTTGGGTTCTACGATACCCTCAAGCCGCTTCTGCTCGGAGACCGCAACGTGTTTCTCGCAAACTTCCTGCTCGGCTGGGGCGTGACCATCTCCGCGGGGTACGCGTCATACCCCCTGGACACCGTGCGCAGGTATGGCCTCTGCACGCGGGGCACTCGGGGCCTTGGGGATTCGGGGGGGGGGGGGGTCGAAAGAGCCCTGGGAGGGGTTTGGGTTGGGAAAGGGATTGAGAGGTCCATTAATTAGTTATTATGAACTCTGGCGCCGAAGGCGCCGGAAATCTTTTTGAGGCAGGGGGTGGTTCAGGGGACAAGTATTTTTTTAAGTTAAAAAACCAGGTCTAGTAGCACTTTGTCTCCAACCACCATCGGTACCCTCCAACCGCCGTCAGTTGCACTCCAACCACCGTCGGTTGCACTCCAACCGCCGTCGGTTGCACTCCAACCGCCGTCGGTTGCACTCCAACCACCGTCGGTTGCACTCCACCCGCCGTCGGTTACCTTCCAACCGCCGCCGGTTGAGCATTTCAAAATGGTCCATTTCTTTTTCACCGGATGCCTGGCAAATGATGACTTTTCCGAACCCCCTCGACGCGCTGATTCCAAACATCCCATTTTCTTTTTTTTTTTTCCTTCGGGGTCCTGGTCACCTCCGGGGCCCGGGGGGTCAGTGGGATCTCGGGGGGCCCGTCAGTTGAACCCTTTTTGGGGGTGAGGGGGGCGTCCAGCCAAAGGGGCTGCATCGACCGCCCCCCCCCCCTCCCCCTCCCGGTGGGTATTCCCCGAACCCAACCGCCGATAGCCCCCGCGGGGCACGTGGCAACGCGCTGCAGGGGCCTGGCGCCCATGGCACGCGGCCATCCCACCGGCCGTGTCTCCCCCGGTACCAGAGCTTCGCCTACAACTGCTGCGGGGGGGGGGGGGGTTCTGCGAAGAGTGATATGGGTTGCAGCCTCCACTTCTGTGACTGTTTGTCTGGTCCGGTGACTTCAGGAGGTGCAGCCAGTACACTGATTGCATTTCCCTGCAGACTTCTGGCGAAAGGCGCCGAGGACCGGTCGTTCTGGTTCGTGATCAGCCTTGATCTCTTTTTTTCTGGCCCCTTCGGCGCAAGTCAGTTTAGGCCAAAAAAATTGGTCGGCGCCTCTAACAACGCAGGGTCTCCTGAGGGGGGGGGTCCCCCCCCACAGCCAGGGTCTGTAGTGAAACCTAGTGTAGTGAAAAAAATCTTTTTACTAGGTAACAGTTTACTAGGTTCACTAGTTTTTACTAGGTATTGGGAACTAGTCAAAAAAAAAGGTTTTTTTTTTACTAGGTTTCAGAACCTGGTGATAAAAAAGTTTTTTTTTACTTGGTTACTTGGTAGCCACCTTGCCCACTTGTGGGCCACTTCTCATTCTGCCCCCCGCTCTGAAGCGGTGGGGAATCCCTGGTTCTCCGCTTCGCATGCCGCGTTGCGTCGCTGCGTTGGGACGGCCGCTGCGGCCGCTGGTGTGTGTCGGTGATGCCGTAGCAGGGCCCCGTAGTCGGCACACCGGGGGTTGTGCCGGCTGCCGTGGGGGTCATGTTCCGGTGTTCGCTGCCCAGTCCCCTCGGCGTCCAGGCCGTCCCCCACTCCCCCGTCACCCGCTGGTCGTCACCCCCCCCCCCCTCCCCCGCCCAGGGACACACGACCATCCACCAAAACAGCGGTTCAACGGTCCCAGAAGCGGTTAGGCTGGAGGAGGTTGCCAAAGCGGTTGGGGGCGGCTACTGTAGGTCCCCCCGCCCCCCCCCAACCCCCGATGCACCAAACCCGGGCCGGATCGGCATTTGGTGTTCACGGGGGGTACGACCCCACCGCCCCGGACCGCCATGCGTCCCTGCCACCGAAGGGTTTCGAACTTGCGTCCTGTGGTTCGGACGTCAGGCATGGGGGAAATTGGCCTGCGCCCGGGGGGGGGGTCACAGCTGTCGCCGGAAGGAGGGGGGGGGGGGGTCTGGGAAATGGACACCTGTGACAGGCCGGCCCAAAGAGCCCAGTCTAAAAGCTCTAATGATGACTCACCACGTGCGCCACGAACATTTTTTTGCCGAAAAAGTTGCCCTATGATACATACCTCAAAATGATCAGCGCATCGTGGGTTTCATTTTGAGCCATATATGTTGGGGTGCCGCAGGACCCCCCCTAACCACCCCCGTCGGCCCGTCAGGGGTCCTCCTCACGGCTGGCCAGAAGGGGGGGGGGGTTAGGAAATGGACATCAGTGACCCCCCGTGGGCGCAAGCCAATTTTCCCCCACCCACGACGCCTGGACTACGCGGCCTCTCTCTGCCCCTCCGCTGCATTTGCGTCCGTGATCCATCGCAGGCGCATGATGATGACCTCGGGAGAAAGGGTGAAGTACCGGAGCTCATTGGATTGCGCCCGCCAAATCCTCCGGACTGAAGGGGTGCTGTCGTTCTACAAAGGTGTGTGAAGAAGGGGGGCCTCTTACACCGCCGTCCGCGGCCAGTGCCCGCGCTGCAGGATCAGCGACCTTTGGGGGTTTGGGAGTCTGGCAGGGGATGTCCATGACTGCCAACTGCGAGGGAGCCCCTCCCGCGAGGGGGAGGGGCAGCGCCCCCCCCACCCCCTTCTCGTGCATCCCTGCGGTCGAGCGCCGCCGGGCATTTGAACCCCCAGGGAATGAGGGGGGTCCTCAAAAGGGGCTTCTGCTGTGCTTATGCTGTGCTGATGCTGTGCTTATGCTGCGAACATGGCCCGAGAATCTAAACCTATTCCAAAAACCACTTGTACAGTTGTGTCTGCAATAGTCTAGAACTAGCCCGTTTCGACGTCCAATTGGTGTGCAATTGAGTTTTGGCCCACGAATCCAAAACCATGACGCTGATTCCGGATTGGATGAAGCATGAAGGATGGATGATCCCAAAATCGGAGATGCTCAATCTGAAACATTGCTAAAAGCCAACTAATTAGGATGTGTTTACAACACTCTAGGATCAACCCATTAGGATGGCGGTTTCCCATGGGCATGAGTTTTGGCCCCGGGAATCTGCAATCGTGGCTGTGATTGGTCATTGGATGATGGATGATGATGATGATACGGTTGTGTCCGTAACACTGTAGATGGGATGTGTGTTTTGACGTTTGTTTTGATGTAGCAGTGAGTTCTGGCCTGAGAATCGGAAATCGTGACCCTGATTTGTGATGGGATGTTGAATGATGTTGATGGATAGTCCCAAGATCGAAGACGCTGAAATTGAACCATTGAACCATCATACAAAAAAAGCTCTTCTACCATTGTGTCGATAATAGTCTAGAGACGCCTTATTTAGACGTCTGTTTTGAGGTATGAAAGTGAGGTTTGGTGTGACAATCTTAGATCATGACCATGATGGGTGATTGGGTGATGGGGATGATGGATGATCCCAAAGTTGGAGATGCTGAACCCCCAAAAACCACTTACGTGGTTGTGTTTGTAGCAGTGTGGAGTGGACCTGTTTTTGCCGTTTGTTTTGTTATGAAAGTGGGTTTTCGCCTTGGAATCTGAAATCGTCACGCTGATTGGGATTTGATGATGATGGATGTTCCCATAATTGGAGATGCTGAACCAATCTGATCTGAACCAATCATCAAAACCATCTGTACATTTCCGTCAGCGGCAGCCTACAGTGGGCCTCGTTTGAGTTCAGTTTGGTATGAAAGTGAGTTTTGGCCACGCGGCAGGAGAGGGGGGGGGGGCTGGTGGACAATGATTGTCCACCTTCCCGCAAAGGCCTGGCCTGACCCGCTGCGGTCCGGCAGCGCCGGGTGTATGTACGTGTTCCGCAGCCCAACGCCCCCGTTCACGCCCCCCTAACCCCCCCCCCTTCCCCCGATAGGCCCTCTTGTGTGTGGAGGGGCGACGTCCCGCGATGGGACCCCCACGATCCGCCGCAGTGGGAGATGGCTGGGGCCGCCCCCGCCGCCGCCGGGGGGGCTGGTTGGGTCGCCCTCACGCCTGTTGTAGGGGCCGGTGCGAACGTGCTGCGGTCCATCGCGGGCGCGGGGGTGCTCGCCGGGGTGGACTTCCTGAAGCCCCGCTACGCGGAGCTGCTGCAGTACGCGAGGCAGAAGTGACCGCTCGCCGCCCATGCTCCGTCTCCGAGCCGTTGCCGCGTGTGATCTCCGCTGCTGCGCGCACTTATCTGGGCTTGTGCTCGTGTGATGGGCGTGTGTTTGTGTGTGTTTGTACCAGCGCCCCACGCCCACACCGGCAGTCACCCCGCAACCACAGCGGCACCCACCGACGCCACAGATCCAGAGACCGGCACAAGTGTGACATGCCACAAGCACCGCCATGACTGCAACCGCGGCCGCAGCCACCCAAGCCACCGCCACCGCCACGCCCACACTCAACGCGGGGGCGGCGGGCGCCGTGGTCGCAGCCGTGGCGCGGAGTGTAGGTGTCGTGGGCGTTGTCGCCGCGGCTTTGTAGCCGAGGCGGTTGTTGTGGTGTCGTTGTGGACTGTGGCGGACGTTCTGGGTCTGCGCCGGGGGCCGTGTCGGCACATTCCGAAACCCCCAACCCGCGTCCCCTGGCCAGCCACCCTCCGCAGAGGACGCGTGGTGTTGCATGCAGGCCCTCCGTACCCCATCCTCTACGCAGGGGTTCCATGCCGTTTCTTCTGCTGATGGTCAGCGGCGTGGGGTATCTGTCGTGGCGTTCGTGCACGTGTCCCGGTGTCGATGTGCAACGTTTTTGTCAAGAGATTCCCTCAAAGGCGACACTTGTCTGTGAGCGCACGCGTCTGTGCGCGCGCACGTGCGGGCGTGTGCGCCTGGTCATGTGTTTACTTTGGTGGTTGTGTGTGTGTGTGTTTTTGTGTGTTTGGTGTTTGTGTGTTTGTGTGTTTGTGTGTTTCTGCGCGGCTGCCGAGGGCTGGAGACCTTCATGAACGGGTGCAGGATGTGCCTCCTCCTCTCGCCCTGTACTGCAGAAAGGCGCCTACTGGCGTTGAACATGCTTTGTCTTGTTTGATGACCAGCTGACGAGGGATTGACATCCGGGCTTGGCGTTGTGCTCGTCTGTTTGTTGACAATCGTGTGTTTGTGTGTGTGTTATCTCATTTGACCCCGGTAGCCTCACTGCCTGCCCCCGAGTTTGGTGTCATTTGCATACAGTGTGTGTGAGCGAGAGAGAGTGTGTGTGTGTTCTTGTTTCGCGGTTCCCAATTTCTGTGTATGTGTGTGTGTGTGTATGTTCCCTTCACTATCACTAAGTGTGTGTGTGTGTGTCGGGGTGGACACAACCAGGTGCCTGCTGCTGGTGACTGACCGTGTACTCGTTGTACTGCAGAAGTGCGCCGAGCCGCATGCTTTTCCACTCCTTCTTCTACTTTCTTACGGCCTGACGAGATTCGTTAGCAACCAGTGCAGTGCTCTGTTTGTCACGCCTGTTCGTCTCGCTTCAATCATGTGTGTGTCTGAGTGTGTGTGCCTCGTGACAATTTTTTTGTTTGGAAGGTCCGATGAGGTGTTTCTGCAGATCAGTGTCGTGCCATCACCGTGCCCTTTTTCAACGACACTGCACGTGCTTTCGTCATGGTTCTGATTCCCTTCACGAATTGTGTGTGTGTGTGTGTGTGTGTGTGTGTGTGTGTGTGTGTGTGTGTGTGTGTGTGTGTGTGTGTGTGTGTGTGTGTGTGTGTGTGTGTGTGTGTGTGTGCTGCCTGTTTTGTCGCGTTGATCGTGTGCCGCTGATGAGGTTGCACAGAGTTGCCATGCCCGTTCAAATTCAGGGGGGAATCCGTCCGACTCTTCCCAGAAGCAGCAGCATAGTTTTTTCTTTTTCTTGCAGTACCTGAGACGAAGGGTCCCCTGCAATGTGCTTGGCACTGGCAAAGCCGCATCCACCTGGTGCGGCGCAGTCGTGCAAACACTCACATCATGTCTCCTGTTGATGAGTCTGGATGCTGCTGGATGTCCAGGGACGGCGTTGCAGGCAGTTGTTCAGTGGTTGCAGTCCTCCTTGAGGATGGCTCCTTTGATCATCAGCGTCTATTCGCCGACGTGTTTGCTGTGTCATGTTGCGTTCCACTGTGTAGTGTTGTGTGTTGTGTTGTGTTGTGTTGTGTTGTGTTGTGTTGTGTTGTGTTGTGTTGTGTTGTGTTGTGTTGTGTTGTGTTGTGTTGTGTTGTGTTGTGTTGTGTTGTGTTGTGTTGTGTTGTGTTGTGTTGTGTTGTGTTGTGTTGTGTTGTGCTGTGTTGTAGTGTTGTGTTGTGGTGTATTGTGTTGTGTTGTGTTGTGTTGTGTTGTGTTGTGTTGTGTTGTGTTGTGTTGTGTTGTGTTGTGTTGTGTTGTGTTGTGTTGTGTTGTGTTGTGTTGTGTTGTGTTGTGCTGTGTTGTAGTGTTGTGTTGTGGTGTATTGTGTTGTGTTGTGTTGTGTTGTGTTGTGTTGTGTTGTGTTGTGTTGTGTTGTGTTGTGTTGTGTTGTGTTGTGTTGTGTTGTGTTGTGTTTTGTTGTGTTGTATCGTATCGTATCGTATTGTATTGTATCGTATCGTATCGTATCACATCGTGTCGTATCGTATCATGTCGTATCATCTTATGTTGTGTTGTGGTGTATTGTGTTGTGTTGTGCTGTGTTGTGATGTGATGTGATGTGTTGTGTTGTGTTGTGTTACGTTGCGCTGTGCAATGCTATGTTGTATTGTATTGTATTGTGTTGTGTTGTATCACATCGTATCTTATCGTATGGTATCGTATCGTATCGTATCGTATCGTATCGTATTGTATTGTATCGTATCGTATCGTATCGTATCGTATCGTATCGTCTTGTATGGTGTCGTATTGTGTCGTACTGCCTGCTTGATTTTTCTGATGGATTTTGGTCGCTGGTCTGGTCACTTTTGATTATTGTAGTTGCTGTGTGCTATTGTATGGTGCTTATCAGAACTGTACTGCATGCAGTGCACTACACTGCACTGCACTGCACTGTACTGTACTCTACTGCACTGTGCTGCACTGTGCTGTATCGATCATGACCGGCTGCAAGGTCCTACTGTAACTCCGACGCCAGTCAATAGATAGTAGCCGCCAGTCCCACTACCAAGGACGCCATGGCCTCTCCTGTCCCTCCTGCTGGATGCCTCCGCGTTTTTCAGGCACTATACCTGCCTGCCCTCCCTCACGCAGCTTTTCAGTCCCATCCCCCCCACATTCGATGAATCACAAGACTGCTTGGTGTTTTAATGATGAATTGCCCCACACAGCTGTGCAGTAGTTGGGGCCTTGGTGTTGTGGTTGTGTGCAAGCAGATCCAGGTGGTGCTGCACCGTGTATGTATGCCCCTGCTTGGCAGGGGTGCGTACCGGCAGGCCCTCGCAGATGGGAGGTATATCTTTATTTTTAGATGCGAAAGGCCTTTTTTTTTGGATGCGCTAGACAATGACAATCAATCAGTCAGTCAGTCTAATAATCAGTTGTCGGGCAAACATTTGGTCCCTCAGTCAAACAATCAGTCAGTCACCCAGTCAGGTAGGCAAGCAATCAGTCAGTCAATCAGTTAATCAGTCAGTCAGTCAAGCAGTCAATTGGTTCGTCAATCCGTCAGTCAGGCAGTCAAACAATCAGGTAGTCAACCAGCCAGTCAGCCAATCAATCAGTCAGTCAGTTAGTCGGTTGATCAATCAGTCAATTAGTAAACCAGTCAATGAGACAGTCAGTGAGACAATCCGTCCGTCAAGCAGTCAGTCAGTTGAACCATCAGTCAATCCGTTTCAAAGCCCCGGGTTTTGATCTCTTGTGCTCACAAAGTGTTGCCCCCCCCCCCCCCCCCCCTCCCTCCCTCTGGGGCCAAAATCAAAAATTTTATAGACCAATTGTTTTCCGTGACAAAAGCATCCGGACCCACAGGATACAAAATGAGGGTTCGGATCTGTTGGGGTATGGTAATGAGTTAGACCCAAAACAGGGATGTATGGCGTCCGCGGCTGCAATTATTCTGACAACCCTCCGCGAGGTTATTTACGTGCAATTGGAAATCATGCCGGGCAGGACAAACCTCATGGCATATTGCGGGTAAGAAAACGGACCTGGGAGTTAAGGGGCAATTGAATCCTCATGCCGGGCCAACGCAAATTGAATCCTCATGACGGGCTAACCCATTGCATTGGACAAGCCATCCCATCGCCGAAGTAAGTACCACCTGAGGATACTTTTAGAGATGGACAAATTTGGAACCCCTACTTTGTACCAAATATTTGTTTCAATTTTAAGGATGCGACGTGTCAAAACGTGTGCACCACGCATGGGCTGCAAGAGGGTCGGGTTTTTTGCGCGCTGCATGCAGTGTGAATGCGCAACAAAGATGAGGCGTGGTGTCAACTGACAATGCGTTCTCACAGCAGAAGGAGAGTCGTGGGCAGATGGACAGTGGTCCAGCGGGGGCTGCCATCAAGAGGCCACCACAAAAGAACGGCAACCATCCAAAGCCCATTGGGAAATATCAGCAGCCATCCCATCAAGAGGCCACCACGAAATAGCAGCAACCATCCATACCCCATTAGGAAATAACACCAACCATCCAGAGCCCACCCGGAAATAGCAGCAACCATCCAGAGCCCACCCTGAAATAACAGTAACCATCCAGAGGCCACAAGGCCACTAGGAAGCAACAGCAAGGGACTTTATACCAAAATTTTCCTTCATTTCCAAGGACGAGTTCCAAAGATTTCGCCCCTTAATTTTATCTTTCCCAAACAAAAGCTCCCTCAAATTCATCCTTCGGTAGTATGACATAGGTACTTGAGTGTTTTATGGGTAAATGAAATATTTCAGTCAATAAACACCCCCATAGGGCTCCATGCGTGAACGTCACCAAACGCATAATGCTAAGGAAAGGGTCCTGCATCACTTTTCGGCTTTGCTATGTACATAAGAGCCGCTGCCCTTTGGGGAATTGGCGCTTAGAATGTATGCTTTGCCCACGATTAAGCCACGCATCCTAGTGGTTATTACTGTATTTAATAAACACGCATCAAGAAATCTGACTTGTCCAAACATCTGTGCCACTGGATCCATTCGACTACGTTATGGAGTCCTACGAGTGTGCAAGCAGCGCCTCTTTTCGTGTTGTTTTGATCACTCAAAAGTTAAGCTCTACAGTAAAGGAGTGGCTAAGCTAGCTACCAAACTAGATGAATGTAGCAACATCAGTGTATCAAAGATCCCTCATCTGAGCGATGAGGGCCCTCCATACACTATAGCGGTCGTTCTCTAAGCAAAACGGGGATACATTATCATTTCTATGTGGCATTGGAGAGTTCTTTGCACCATCCAATGAATCAACTGGACGAATGGTTCTTAGATTAAACCCAAGTGCAGACACTATACACCCCGTTTTCGATGGAGTTGTTCGCATAGTGGATGTCTAGCTCCATTAGTGGATTTTTGTTTCCAATTGTGTTCGCGGATTTGGATACTAGTATGGGTATATGTATGTGGGGGAGGGGGGGTTCAAAAGTTTAGGCTTTAAAGGTTTTGAAATAAGGTTAGGTTAAACAACCGATGGCCGAGTATTAACACGGGATCTGAACCGACACTCGGTGATTTCACACACTAATGCTCTACCACTCAACAACTGATCATTCGTGCCGCTACCAGACTGTGCAAGTTCGCTTGCATGTTTGCTAGTATGCTTGGCTCGGTAATTCCTTGGGTGAGTGCTGGCTCGACAAGCAAACAACTTGGTTGTTTATCATCATAATTGCCTGATGGTAGGCTATCGTCGAGGTGCTTTCCCGATGGCAATGGAGTCCGTTGTGAAACAAAAGCTCACCATCAAACGAAGCATGCTAAAAATAAAGAAGGCGATCCGCCTAAACAACAGACACTGTGATTTATAATATTTTCCGATCAGTGATGGGGCTTTTGAAGAAAACTCAAGGCCGCATGTGCGTATGCGTGTAGGTTTTGGAACCCTGGTATTTTTCAACTTTTGCAATTTTCTCCGATTTTCAATATTTTGCCCATTAATGATTATCGAAACAACCTTCTTTTCTTGTTGTTTGCGTTTCACGATCGATGGTTTTGCCGTCCACCATATAACAGCCCGCAAAACATGGGGTACGAAGGATAGAGGGATGTACAAATACACATTTCATCTATGAGCATCAGGTTTTGATGGAATCGGCTCTTTTTAGTTAAAACATTAGACACAACGTGTCAGTTCAAACAATCTCAAGAAATTGCAAACCCTCCGATAACTTACTCCAAATCGGTTTTGAAAGTATTTGCCGATAATCATTTTCTCCACTGAATTCGGAAAAACCGTTTCCTGACTCTACCTTGATGAGCCTTTGTTGTCGCAATTTTCATCGGGAAAAAACCAGACACATTTAGGGATATGGCATTTCCTATTCTGCACATGCCTGTTCCATAATCTTTCCAAAAGATGTAATTGCAGATTTGCCGCTATTTCGATAATTTGTCACTGTAAATTTTTCAACAAATTTCACGAATCTTTAAGCCCCTACAAAGATTGGCGGAGCCATTCAACGCCTATTTGTTGCGCTACCTTTTTCACTTAGCAGATCCCTAGCATGAAGTAGTATTTTTTGATATAAACATCAAAAATTCCATGTTCTGACCCTTGCATGCGCCGTGATGTGTGCCAAAGAGACATTCTCTTTTGCAGCCCAACAAATGCTAATTTTACGGTGCAAATTACATGTATCTTGCATTGTTACTAAGCTAAAGTGCGTTCGATCATGCACACATGTAAACAGACATCACCATTTGTACCTTGGCTGTCTGTAAGAATTCGCAATATGTACTTTTGCGGCGGCTTGCTGCTAGTTCGGACTATGAACGGTCTGTCTCGTAAAAACATCCCACAAAGCATCGAACATAACAAATACTAAGAACGATGCAGATGTAATTAAAAAAAAAGCAGGGACCAACAACAACATTACAAACCACTTCAAACGTAAAGCACAGATTGTGGCAAATACCAAACTTTCTTGTAAACGACAAAGAGGAAAATAGGTCTGTATGAATGTGCAAATATGTATCTTCGCGGCGGCTTGCTGCTACTTCGGACTATGAATGGTTTCTTTGTCTAGCAAAATCATCAAACAAAGAATCAGACATAACAAAGAATGCGGAAATATGAGCCAGTCTTTCCGAATCCTAAACGGAGGTGGGCTTGTCACACAACTCCAAATTGTGCCCCTACCTTTAGCCTGCAGGTTTAGCACTCCATGAGGGCCGGAACCTATAACAATGGGTGGCCCAGATGCTTTTTAGTCTGGTGGGGTGCTTTGTCAAAAAACCTTGACCAAAGCGGTCCTTGGCAGAGAAAAGGTACCGACGTTTTTGCAAGCTACATTAAACCAACCCTTATTGCATAAACAAGGGTATGGTATCATTGATCCGAACAACCTAAAACATGCTTTCATTGATGTCCTCGATTTATCCCACTTTTTTGGGAGCCGAAAACTCCAACACCTTAGTTCCTACCACAGAGCCGCAATTTGAATAAACTTTTATTTCTTTTGCCCGGGGGGGGGGGGGGCTAGATAGAGCCAAGCCAACCAACTGCATAAAATAAACATGAGCACTTCTGGTGTCTTTGTCACAGTGCAGGTATTGTTGCATGGCTGCCAGGTTGAAACAAAGGGCCTCGCATGGCTGGCATCCTCCCCCGGTCCCATATCTACTGTCCAACTGTCCAACGGAGTTCCTTGTCTGATCCGGATCTTGTGCTCACCTTGAATGACCATGCAGAAGCTTTGACGCATACGGGGGCGGGATGGTCGGGACAATTCTTTGGTCCCTATGGACTACAAAGTGGGGAGAACACCCAGAAAATGCGGATTGTCAAAATGCTATCTAGGGATGCAAACGTTTTGGCCACAAAATTGTATAAACACCCCTTCTTTCAACCAAAAGGGGGCGTTGTCGCATGGTGCGCGCCCGGTTCAATGTTTTTGGGATGGTTGCCCAACTTGTACCCCGTTGAATGGCCCCCATGGAAACACACCCAGGGTCCTATTTTTTGCACCCTGCAGCCCCTATTGGCGTACCGGGAATTTTTTTTTTTGAATCTGATGCTTGTCACAGGTTCCAGGCTCCCAATTTCTGCACCTTGCACGCACCTCCGTAACAAACCATGCACAGACGACAACACTGGTTGGATTACGGGAATTTCAATTTCATCCGCCACAGGGCTCATGTGCGTCACTGGGGGGGGCTTCTGGATCCACTGCAGGTTCAGAGGGGGGCACCTGAACGTCCATAAGTGCCTCCTTGGGTGCATGCTCGTACAAGACCTCTTCACCACCCAATTCGTACCGAATAGAGACGCGACGCCCATCTCTCGGAGAAGGGCCAATGACAGTTGCCGACACCCTATCCCCGTTGGAGCGGTGGTAGTACACAGGCAGTCCGGCGACAAGCCAGGGCAGCTCAGATTCAGGCATTGTGGATCTGGTGGACACAGAATACGCAAAAGGACGCACGGTGCGCGCACGTTTCAGGCAACACCCCCAAATGGCACAATCAAGAGCACCATCCGGTTGGCTATCACTTCATAATCTTTGAAGTGGCCCTTGGCCCATTGTGGCCCCTCGCGGTCGCCACTAAGTACATCCCCAGAGGGGCCTAGAGTGGGAGGACAAATCCAAACCACCACACAACACCGTTCCCACAGATGTTGCAAACTGCCGTGCCGTGTGGGGTGCTCCCCCTACAAATAATGATTGTCTCAGAACAGTGGACTCACGCCGATTGCCATGTGGCTACAACAAATTGGACAGTTTGGCGGGGAGGAAATGGGGCTGCGGGAGGAGGAGGGATTCGGAGCCCATTTTCGAACCCCCCGGCACCATGGGCTCCCAAGTCCGCCCCCTTACGATGCTTCGGGGGGGGGGGGGGGGGCGTCTGAGAGCGCGCCGGGGGGGGGGGGGGGTCTCAGTGGGTACCCTACCAGACAGACCTCAAAATGATCCCCATGACGCGCTGATCGTTTTGAACCTACACAAGCAGGTCGAAAACATTTTTCGAAAAAACATTTTTTCCATCCATCAGCAGGGGGCAAAAGCAAACAAAATTGCCTCTTGGACTTGGGAGCCCATTTTTTGAAGTCCCCCCGCTGTGGGATACGAGAGTTGAATGCTACACTGCTAAAGCAAGCAGACGATTGCAATACAACAAAGTCAGAACAATCCCCCCCCCCCCCCCGCCAACATCCTGCGGCTCGAAACCCCCCGCCCCCCCCCCGCAGAGCAAATTTCTGGTCGCCTTTTCCACGGGAATCTAGAATTTCGAACCGAACAAGCTGCGTAAGCACTGCAGAGTGCGCAGCCATTGCAGTGGACCCGAAGGGGTGGCGTGCCGACGCTCTTGCCAATGCTCTGCAAAATGTGTAGAGCATGTCCCACCCCATTTCCCCAGTTCTCCATCCCGTTGCCTAGAGGCTCGTGCAAAACCACGAGCCAGATACACAAGGCTCTTGGAACGGCGTAGCAAACTCCACGCCAGCAGCGTCGCCGGTGGCGCTGCGTCTGTACGGATTTGTTGCCTTCAGACAGGCAATTGCAGGCACTCCTGGAGCCCGTGCGGTCCCATGTCTGCATGCACTCCTTCTGCCGGCCACAACGCTTCATTGCGTGTTTCTTTCATGGGACATGTGTCGCTGCGTCATCATGTCAGAGCAAAGCACTGCAAACAAAGAGCCGCCGGCATCGGAAGCGGTTCAGATGTCATGATGGGGGCAAACGTGCACTGAACACCCCAACATGGTCCACAGCAACGGTGCACCTCCAGGCTGCGGTGGGATGGAGGATTGAGATCCAGTGCCCTATGATCCGGATGTGCTGTCCCAGTGGGGACCAGCGCCCTGCGATGCGGCGATCAAGCATTCGGCCAGGCAATCAGTGCCAGGAGCCCGTTGACATATAGGGGGCATTTTCGCAGAGTGCGGGCACAGCGCCAATTATTATGTTGCTTATCCCAGCGACCCCTGAAAACCACCCCCCTACAGAAGGGTGCATGATCCATTCAGTACAGCATCGGGGGTGCAGAATTCAGGACCCTGGGATCCGTGGCTACCAGGGGTAGATAAAAGCCGACCTTTCGCACTTGGCGCGCACAGCGCACGGTGCGCCCCCCAATGGGCTAGGCAATCAGTGCCAGGTGCGCGTTGACATATAGGCCACGAGCGTGGTATGCACCATGTCCGCCATGCAAGGGACAGGGCGGATGCATCCGGCAACTGAATGGCTGATGTGCAAGCACCCTGTGCAACGCCCATACATATCGTGCACGTGCCGGCCGGGATGGAAGAACCGGGGGAAAACACACACCAAATGTCACCAAATGACCACCCAAACCCATCCTAGGGGCGGCTGAAAAGGTGGTTCGGAAAGTGGCGAATTTCGGAAATCTTGCAGGTGTCACTAAACAGCCCACATAATGGCAATTCTATTGCCTTCGGCAAGTCCACCTCGCAGAGAAATCTACACCGAGCAACACAACACCCAAA